>LPNX010996684.1:408509-506100 GCA_001517045.1 Pseudotsuga menziesii | reverse complement strand
TGTATTTTATTTTCCCTTCATCAACTAACTTCTTCATTTCTCCAATCTGTAATAGATACACAAACAAGACAGGGCTAGTTCAGTATATAAAATTGGAAATTAAAATAGTACAACCCAGGAAGAAATACATCAATGAAAATATGAAAGTGACCATCAATGTGAATCTTTCTGTAGTAAAAAAGAATAAATTTGTTTTTATATAAATTTTATGGAAAGATGTTGATTACCCAGTTAACATTATAACTTTGTTTTTATATAAATTTTATTGAGATATGTTGATGATAGTAATTTAATTTTTTTTTTGATGCAGAAGATAGTTTTCCATAAATTATGAGTTACGAAAAGGCCGTCATGGCATATCATCTCAGTTAAACATGAAACAGCTATAAAAATGTATTTCTAAGAATTTTGATCAAAACTATGTTAGATATTGCAAATACTCAACTTTTGAATTTATAATACTTTTGAGAATCTCATAATGGTTACAGAATTTATTTCACTTCAAATTCTCCCATTGACATACATTATTGCAAACAGTTTGTAACTTTATGATATTTGCAGATGCATTTAAAAATGTAGGGTTCTATTCAAATTTAATCCAAGTAAAACAAAAGTTGATTTCTACGGTTCAGCTGATTTTAAAACAATACAAAGTATAACAAAAAGAAAATCTTGGCCAACATTTCCAGAACAAAGTATAACAAGAAGAAAATATTGGCCAACATTTCCAAAACAGTTGATCTCTCTACTCAAAAGAAGAATTCGTATGTCTTTGTGGCAATAATGATATTCCTTAGACGCCCAAGAATTTGTATGTCTTTACAGCAATAATGATACTTCTTAGACGCCCAATTGATGACACAGTCATGAGTATAATCCCCAAGATGATGCATATCTGGAAAAAACCATGTTCACCAGATTGGGTAGGACCATCAAACTCATAGTACTGGCAAAATTTATAAAAAGAGCCAACTGTTGTTGCATATCTCATTGAGGTTACAATACATCCTTTTCTACACTCATCAATCTTGCATGAGTATACCCAAACTCTTCCTCTTTGGCTATGATGTGGTTATTCTTAATTCAACAATAACCTCTTTGTTTTCAGACTTTGTTCTCTAAATGGTCTAAACTCCTCCCTACAATGACTCTCCACTTGCATGATACCGACTTATAGTATTAACCATCCAACCTTTTACACACTAATATAACCGGTGAAAGAAACTGCTCTACCAAATTGATCCATCGGTTGGCCATATTATCCTTTATGTCTTCTCATTCCAGACTAGGTAGGAAATCTACTAACCAATTATCCAAAATCTTGTTGCGGATAAAACTTTGCAAACTAAGGCAAAATAACAGAGTTCTCCTTATGTCGCGGTGGGATATAAAAGGTAAATGAAAAAAATGAAATTCCAAAGTATATTCATAATCTGTTAGGAAGTAGATGTATCAGATCGGTATTAATTTTATTCTTCTGCACACAAGTCATCTTATTTGCATTGTAATTGAAAAGCAACTTTCATGAATTCTTATTCCCCAGTTTTCTTTTAGTGTTTTTTTTTTTTCGGAATGTGCTGGTATAGATTTTCCATTGTTTCCTCTCTATTTTAACATTGGCAAGTTTTCTAGCACATTACATACTCGATGCCTTAAAGAAAGGTTCAGAGACTCGAGCACTAACCCAATTGATCATACATGACCAGCTGAATCTTCTTGGTTTGTATATTGCCAACCACATGATGCAAGGAAGCCAACTCCAGTACCTTCCATCATTTTAAAGTGCCTGATTTAGATGCGGCCACGATTCACAGAGTTCGATTCTTCCAGATCATCACTACAGCTGTGATTGATGCTGCATGTATTGTCAACACCAGTAAAACCCATAGCATCCATAACTCTCTTTCAGAACTAAAAACCCAGCTCCCAATCACACGAAATCGAACCAGTTTACCATTTGACACAAGCATATAAAAGGGGGGAAAAGATATTAGGCTCTGATACCGAGCTAATGTGTTATTTTTCTTGAGAATGCAAGTTTTGTCTTCCCTTATTTGGGAAATTCCTGTCCAATTAAAGATGTTTTTCTCAAGGTAAATAACACATGTCCAGTTTTCTGGAAAAGTAGTTAAGTCATTATTAGGGAAACAGAAAATTTACAGAGAAAGGAAACATGATTTCTACTTACAGATTCCCGGCAAGCCTCGGTGTGGCTTCGAGTGTTGGGTAGTCCAGCCTTCATCATGACTCGGTCCCTTCCAAAAACCTTTAAAAATTCAGCTATTAATACTAAAGAAGCTAGGGATTCCTTCCCCAACTACAAGAGACTGCCATGTTTCTATGTGCTCTTTCAAACAGCCAAACTCATATTCCACACTCCAAACCACAATTAACAAGTTTCTAGGATTCCCAGCCAAAAAAACTAGTGTAATATTTTTCTAAAGAGGAATGCTTCTGGCACATAAACAATAGCAGCAATGTCAGGCTCTCCTGTGTCGAAATTTCATTCAAATAGAATAATGCATGGCTCTAGTTCAAATGCAAAATCTGCAGAAGGTCACCTGCCGACAGAAACTTTGAATTACCGCAAGAAAACAGGTAGGCTTCTGCCTCATATAGAATGTTTTGTGAAGAAAACAAGACGAGCATTTCCGAGTCAAATTGAACGGCAACAAACACACAAAAAAAGGCACTGCGTACGGTTACTAATTCATTGTAATGAAAATAGGCATATGACCAACTGTAAATTAATGTCATGAAAGAATAACCAGCACACTGCACAACCAAGCCCTCTTTGCTGGATCAATGACTCGCTAGGGTTTTCTCACGAATAATCTCCAAGTTTGAAGATGTAGAGAGAGCGAGAGTCCACCGTCTAGTTCCCGTGGAATTGAAACGCTCCACTGGCTATGGACCATCGTGTCTGTAAGAATGAAGCACTTGCCAAAATTGATGCCATAATAGTTGAAAATTGAACCCTTCCCAGCCCTTCCAAAGGGTTCTATCCCTTCCTTAAAATTTCCCTAAAAAAAAAATTAAAATCTGAATTTTACTCTTCTAATTAAGTTTCAATTAAGTTTCAATTAAGAAGGGCATAATTTATATCAACATTTTAAAAGAAGGGAAACATTTGAAATTACCCATCTATAGAAATTTTTCAAAATGTTAAAAATTTTATGCTATAAAGTTCAACTCGTCATTCAAAATATTGGAAATATGATAAATTATAATCACTCACTGGCTCATGCCATGCACTTACTGCTTAGTTGTGCAAGATGACAAGTAATCAATTATGACTGCGAGACACTAGCCATCGATATGTTTTGACTCTAGAGTCACTTGGGGTTGCAATCTAAAGTGTGACAATGTGTCTACATCTACGACTATAACAAAAAAAACTACTAGTCCACTGCTAGGCCTGAAACGAGCTCAAAACTTTGTGCCTACTACGTATGTGAACCTCGCTACCAATGTCCACTATTTTTTCATCAAAATGAAATTCAAAAGGTCGGTTTGATGAGTCCTCCTCTATAAGACTTCATTTCTTGCATGAATATCATGGACTCATGACAACTATAAACAACACTCGATGTCATGCAAATACAAATAATAACATGTATCTAGGATCACAAACCATGCAGAGGTCGATTTATGCATTGCTATAGAGAAGTGTCATTTGGCACATGATATGGAGAAACAATGGTTATTAATAAAATTAAAAAAAACAATTGTTGGCTCAAGAATAGTCTTCAATTTGATGGGTGGCATGATCGTAATGTAATCTCCCTCCATCCTTCCAAATATTGTGGTTTCTCTCCTCAGCGCCACTCAAATACATATAAAAATTACTTGTTTTTACATCCTCTTCCCTTTAAATCCTCATCTCATAGTCATAACTAAGGATTATTATGCATGCACATTCTCACCTTATAATACGAATTGGGTTAAGGCATAGAGATAACCATAAAATATTAAATGTGTCAAGGCTCAAAGAGTAAGAGACAAGTATAAGCAAGTCTTCTATTAAATTTACCATATAAGTCTTTAATTAACACAATCAACTAACATTTGACATGTTGGATTGTTTTAATCTTCTTATCACTCCTTACCAATGTGATTGCAAGGCACTGAAGACAATCTTTCAACTTTCCAATTGTTCACCACCCTCATCTATCATATATATAAATGGCGGAGAGAGCCTTTTCATTAATCATATCAAATGCATCATGTATTCAAAAAGAACTATCAATCTATGCTCACTACTTCGACAAGTAGTTTTGGCATACTTCTCGAGTGCATAGCCCTTGCACAGTCATGTCTTTTTCATCTTGAAGTTCAACTATCCCTACACCATGTCCTTCAAAAGAGGTAACGCTCCATAATGTAGGTGACCAAATATCTTGTGTCAAAGCCTGCACAAGTTGTTAGTATCATGCAATAAATCTCTATGTTTGATTGTTTTAGCAAGTAATTTGTACAAGCCACCCTATTCCACAAATTTGGCAAATACTCGCCCAAGATCATGGCTATTATCTTTGACTACAACTTGTTGATCATCAAACTCAGCCACACGTCTAAGTTTTGTCATGGCTAAAACTAAAAAAAGATTCATTGTTAAACCAAGAACCTAAAATACATAATCTAGCTCAAGAACATCACCACTTGATCACGCATGTCGAATGAGATAGATCCCACTCCAATAACTTGATAAGTGGCATCATTGCCTAACTCCACCTATATGTCATCCTCTCATTCTTGAACTGTGTTGAAGGTCATGTGTCCACATACCACACTCCATTGAGTATGTGTCCACATCCTCTCATTTATGAAAAATTCAACAAACTGGAAATTGCGTCATTCAAGCAGACAATATTATGCTTGGAGATAATCAAAGCCACAGCCAGGAAAGTCTAGGTAAAATATAAAATCATTTAAACATAACCAGGGTTTGCATATCTGATATTCGTAATTTATTGTGATTCCAATGGCGAATCCTTACAAGATGAGTGCCGAGGATTCAATAAATAAAATCAAGGTTTGCAAAGTTTCTCTTCTTTAAATATCCAGTATAAACCGTCGAATTCTTGCAAAATGCACATGGATGGAATCAGAGAATACAGAGGGATATAGTTTGACTAACCCAAGACATACAGTTAAGTTTCACCCACCTCGAGTTTCACTCACCCAAGCCAACCAGCCACATTCTCTAATGAAGGTAGCAGATTCTTTTCTTATAAACCAATGCCAACACTTTAGAATCTCCATCAATTTGATCTTTCTAAATTGCCTAAGTCACTTGAGTTTTGGAATCCAGACTTAGACTAACTACAAGTTCCTTCTTAGAGTCATTCGATCCCAGCAAATAGTTCGACCGCACTATTCCCTATGAATTGAGCTCTGGATCTGCAACCCCTTCAAACTTTGCATTCAAGCGAATGGAAAATATTCCTAACCAATCTTCTTTAATTATCCATTATAAACCGTCGAATTCCTGTAAAATGCACATGGACGGAGTCGGAGAAGCATCAGGAACTCGATTCAAATGTTGAGAGCCTCATCATCTTTCCCATTCAGAGCATACCCTGCAATCATATTGCTCCACAAAACCACATTCCATTCAGGTATATTGTCAAACACTTTCCTTGCATCCTTAAGAACATGAACAACAAACATGTTATCCCCACATCCTTTGAGGACTACAATGAGCAACAACAACACCGTGCAGTGCTCAATTACCCCTAAAGGTGAAATGACAAGCAAACACAGGCATGAAGACTTCAATACCTGTTCTGAAACACACTATCCAGTGTGTTTGGTTATTCAGAAACAAGGCGTGCTGCTAATGGTTGATTGAAAGTGGGATATCATAGAACAAGCCAAAATTAGAACCAACCAACACCTGCCAATAATAACGTCAAATTTTATTTAATTATAATTTTTTTTAGAACGAGGAAGGATTGGGAGACTAGCATAAGGAGGGTGAGTAAGCGACACCAACAAAAAAAAATAGGAGAAGAGGCATATAGAACAAGCTACAGATCAAACATAGGTGTGGCAGCATTAAAATCTCTCATTACCTTTTTCCTTTTCCTTGAGGGGAGCGTGAAAGGGAAAGTAATTGAGGTGGGTAGAGAGCTGTTGGGTTAAGAGTTGATTCTTGCTGCAAATGTAAATAGATTTTTTTTGTTTTTTTATATTATTTTTTGTTTTATTTTTATTATTTTTTTATATAAATTATATAGATTTTTTTTGTTTTTTTATTTTTTATTTTTATTATTTTATTATATAAATTATATAGACTTTTTTGTTTTTTTATTATTATATAATTTTGTTTTATTTTTATTATTTTATTATATAAATTATGTTAATTGGTTATATATTATATTTTTTTAATAATTATCATATAAGTTGTTTAGTTTTATAAATGGAGTAGCCTATGGAGTCGATGATTTGGCTTGGAAGTCGATCATCGTCGCCACTTTTCAGCCAAATCATTGACTATGATTGATACTCTTCGGGACGACGACCAACAATAGCCACAGATGAGGGCCCTGCATCCCCTCAAGAACTAACCATTTGAATGCGCCTCCTGCACGTAGACTTACCAAATGCATCCAATGCATGGCAAAAAAAAACACGTGAACTTCGGATCTGTGGGTTGAAGGTATTGAAGTTGACACCTGCTCTATAATGACATCTGCAACAAATAAACCTCCTTGCAAAGTTTAGTCACTTCTTCTAATGTCTACTTCAGTTTTCCTTTGGAGCATGTGAGGAATGTCGATGTGCAAAAATCAGTGACCTTTGCAAATAGTGGCAATGCAGGAGGGTGCTCATGCTTTTCCGAGGCTGAAATATCAAAATGCATATGGTTATGAGTGCATAGGCTAGACATGGTTATAATTGCAAATGTAAAGTGGAAGCAGTAACTTTGGCAGCATTGAGACTTGTAAAAATCCATAACAATCGGTTATTGATTGGAGTGATGAACACGATCTGAGCGGCAAGAACCATACATTTGAAGTGATTCGACTGGTCACTGTGAGATACTGAACTGGCCTATCATCTAAAAAAATAGTGTATCGAGTGCAAAAATAAGGGATTACTAGCTGGGGTCGAACGATACCTTCAACTCATAGATTCTAAGTTGACGTGTTTTTTTGGCCATGCGTTGGATGCATTTGTTAAGTCTACATGGATGAGGCGCATTCGAATGGTCGGTTCTCGAGGGGATGTAGGGCTATGATGCTTCTAGCTAGGTATCGATATGGTAATAGTTCTAGTACCTAATTCGTAATTGACGTAGGAACCTAATTTTCCTTTGGAACGCGCTTAACTGGGTTTGCTTCAATGGTGCAGCAGGGATAAATATGGTTAAGAGAAAATTCGTGCAATTGCTTTGTTAGATCTCTGAAGATCGAGGTGCATGGTGCCAATATTACTAATAGAAGGTAGACAATTTACAAATTTTACACTTCGTTGTCAAATTTGTAATTTTCCATGACATAATTAAAAATGACTAACATAAATGACTAATTCATATTCTTCTAGCTAGTCATTTTTTATGCCGTGACTAAATTAGTCGTTTATGTTAGTCATTTTTAACTCTATCACTTATTATCTAGTCATATTTGTTAACTGGTGACTAAATTAGTTGTTAATTTTAGTCGTTTATAGTTGGGTCACTCAAAATTGCTCATATTTAGTAGTAAATCACTTGAAAAACCTGTGGTGACTAGAATTTTTAGTCACCTAGTAGATAATTCCTCATTTTGTACTAGTGAGTGGTAAAGTGGAATTGTTTGTAAATGGAAGGTCTTGTGTTCAAATCCCCCCCAAATTTACCCGTGTGCCATGGTTCAGGCCCTGTGGTTGCACGTAGGGTTATAGTGGTATCGGGATTGGATCTCTGGACCTCGTGTCACGTGAGTACCAACCCGTCCCCAGTTGTCGATTCCCCTAGTCAAAAAAAAAGGGAATCCAAAGAGCCAATTTAAGGTTGACTATGGTCTTACCCAGCTTGCAATTTTCTTCTTGGCCAAGCTTAAAAAGTTTCCTGTCGATACATCCCTACACACATAGTAAACAAGCCAAAATATTAGAATATCTAGTGTATCAAAAGACAAACAGAAAAAAGAAAAAAGATAAGAAGAAGTTTACGACTATCTTTTACCACTAATACATTTGGGCGGATTTTTCCACGAAATATTTCCACGTTTTGAAAATTCATGGATTAATACTTCATTGTTTTTATCATGGCGAAAAAACCATGGAAATATCGACATTTTTTATTTTAGAGGAACTTTCGTCTCTATATCGACGATATATGGCTATCTTTTCACACCCACCAAAGCAATGTCAGCTTTCAATGCGCGGGTCAACTCAAGCATTTTCGGCACATTTGCTATAGTTGCGACAAGGTTATTGGTGATTGATTGAGTGCGGATTGAGGTCACATTTCTTTATCAACCATATGCAAAACAAGAGAGATCAGACATACTCTGCTTCTTCAATGGGTGAATCAACCGAAAAAAAGAAGATCGGCCAACCTTTAGAGGACAATATGGAACCTGCGGGAAATGGCATTCCTTCACTTTCCCTTGAAGAAGATGTTGTTGTCATAAATTTGGCTGGAATGCATGGAAATGAAAATGCAGATCAATGGGAGGAATTTGTCAACAATGATATGGACCGTTCACCAACAAGTGATGAAGACCTAATTCATGCCAAATATTCTTTTGATGGTAGACTTGTTTTTTCTTTATTTGATAAAATGGTACATTTCAAAGAACAATCCACCTTGTGGGAGGATTCCTTCAAAGCTAGCGACGAATTGTGCAGAACTAAGGATTTCCAAATTCTTGAGTTGGTGCATCGTGTTACAGGTTTAGAGAAAAGAATTGTGGAAACTAAAAAAATAATTGGCCAGAAGGATCAACTTATTAAGGATCAATGTTCTAAATTTACCGTAGTTCTAGCAGAATCAATTTCTCACCTTGACAAACTAAAATACATGTATCAGGATCAAAAGAAAAAAGATGAGGAAACTATAGGGAGACTTGAAAATGAGCTGAAAATAGGCCTAAAGTTTTGAACATGCTACCACTGAAAACTGTATTTGGTAAGGAAGCAGAACTTCCGCAAGAATTGAAACAGAAAGTAACATTTATTGCAAGTTTGAAGGTTGAGTTTCAAAGGGAAATGAGAGAAATTATCATTAAACAACAAAATGAGACTGTATAATATGAAGCAAGATTGGAAAAATTGAATAAAACAATTAAAAACAAAAATGAGTTGCTACAAAAAAAGAGAATTGAAAGGATTTCAACAAATCTCGAGGCTAAAAATTCTAGAAGAGGGAAAAAAATAGCATTCAAGGGTAAACAAGCCTGCACACCAGAAGAACCAACAGTGAAGGGTAAAACATTCTGCACACCAGAAGAATCAACAATCAAGGGTAAGCAAGTCTGCACACCAAAAAAATCAATAGTCAAGGGTAAACAAGTCTGCACACTAGAAGAATCAATAGTCAAGGGTAAATAGGTTTGCACACTAGAAGAATAAAGAGTCAAGGGTAAAAAGGTCAACACAACAAAAGAATCCAAAGTGGAGGTTAAAAAGGTCATCACGCCAAAACTTTTTGGCAGTACAAAACTAGGTGATGTAACTATGGAGAGATTACTCCAGTTTCAGAAGTCCTTGCAACAATGAAAGAAGACCTTGAATGAAGCTTCTTTAACAATTAATGTTGTAGAGTTTACATTTGGCTCATCAGATCCAACATTGAAGAAGAAGATAGAGGAGAAGAAGGCCGAAATTAGAGACCTTCACCAAAAACTATTGGACAAGGGAAAAGAACTACATTTGGGATGTGATAGTGAGATACAAGATTTGAAATCCGAAATTAAAGATTTAGGGAATAAACCTGTGGTAGAAGCAATTTTGTATACTCCATCTGATAGTGATTTGAGGGCACAAGAGCTCGAGAAGGAGGTAGAATAGGTCAAGATAAAATTAAGTGCAGTTCAATCTGACCTGAAGTGGAAAGATGATGATATTAAAAGAAAGGAAGATGAGCACTCAAATCAAAAAATAATAATGTAGAGATGTTGAAGAAATGCCTAGAAGAAAAAGATAGATTGCATACAAAAGTGATAAATCTTGCAAACAAAGTGAAAGAGCAAGAAAAACAATTAAAACATATGGTCGATGAAGCTTCTGTAGAACTGGAGGGTTCTAGAAAAGGAAAGAGAAGCTATAGCGAATTTTCTTATTCTAAAAGGGAGGAATTGCAAAAACCTCCCAACTTCTAAGTAGCCTAGATTTCTAAAATAATATGGTGTACATTTGATGTCTATGTACATACTAATATTGTTGTAATATAAATTGTAAGTATTTCTTGGCAATGCATATATTTTGATATCGTTAATGTGTTTCTAATGTGTAATACATGTGTAATGTGTAATCCATATGTGCATTTTTCCTATGTCTAAGAGAGTTTAATGTGCAACCCATACCGAGAAGTGTGTATGAAAGTACAAATGATGAAATATATTCTTCATAATATATTCTACAAATGAATTGACATATGAAATATTCTTGAAATATATTCTACAAATGAATTGACAAATCATCATTTCATGCTATATTGAATAAATTGCACTATAACATAGACATACCAACCTTTTCTACAAACTCTTGTACTCATTTCTATAAATTGTAAGATCTACAATAAAATCCAAGTCATCCAAAACAACAATTGATAGTATTTTCCAGTTTTTCATGGCCAAAACTAAAAATGCACACCAATTCCAATCGAAGTACACTGTAGGTATGAAATTTGGAAGTTTGCATACAAAAACCTAATTAGACTAGTGTAGTTGTAATTTCAGACATAAATTAAACTTTTATTGTGAAATAAGAATGCATCCATCATTTGAAATGAGAACAGAACAACTATAAATGTTGGTTTCTTGTTGATGAGCATCATAGTTTAGAAACCAATCTCATGGCTCTGTAAGTTTGTATCGTCTGTTTATTTTTTATTATAATATAAATCATCATCGTTCCTTGCAGAAATTAATAAATGAGAACATAACATCTATAATACATTCCGAGGAAAAAAATAGAGATAATACAAAAATATAACAAGATTGATACTCAAGAAAGTTTTAAAAGGGGCCCAAGACCATTTTTTATTATATTATGCTTTCATTACAGAGTAGAGGGATAGTTTACAGTTGAATCAATAACATCAAACAACTCCTTCAATAATAACTGTCCCTATTACCTATTAAATTCTATTTATAGATCTCAAGGGTCGGATTGACCATGTTACAAGTGGATTTCATTTGCGTAAAACTGAAATGTGGATTCACCCACGAGCCAACCCATCCTCTGCCATACTTTCCTGGATTTAAATGAAGATACCAACTACCGTGGAACAAGGAAAACACAACAGTGCAACACAAGGGGGAAAACAGGGTTGAAGTGGACATGTTTCAACACATGGGGTAGAAAGGGAGTAGAAGAGGAAGTTGCATTCCATTTATCTGGATGGGAGATATGAGTAGAGAAGAATTATAACAGAGATGCATAGTGTGTGAGAGGTATCTAAGGAGAAAAGGGAAATACCAATGAAAGACGAAAATGGTAAGGAAGAGAGAAATGTCACCGACAAATATGGCTCAACAGAAAACAACATGCAATACCCATCTGATGTGGACAAATTAAAAGTTGGAATTGAAGAAATCAATCCTGCTATGCCACCAAGAGGGAATGCTTGGGTTGTTGAAGAGGGACAAGGTGCTGACTCAGGACAGGAAATACTTCACTGAGTGATGGGAAAGGAATTTCAAATGAAAATAAAAACAATAAGATGGAATGGAACTGCCAATGAAAGCGATCGAACCCGGATGCGACTGTCTCCAATTTTTTCCAATTCTACCCATTTCACTCATACTATCAGTGAACTCAAATTTGCGCACATATGAGGCCATACTGGACAAAAATTAACGAACATAGAGAACTGATTGAATATTGCATAGTCTACTAATAACAGTGGTCCATATTTATCAATCTTACATAAGAAGCAACATGATTGGTAATTGACTGCAACTACTAGGAAGGAATCCATGGGGTCAGGCCAAATCTGGATATGTGTAGTGTGTTGGCCCTTGGAATAATTGAAAGGTGGGAAAAAAAGGTTAATCACGATGAAATGTTTAGTTCACGTCTGGGTGATGCAATTATTCTCAATGTCGTCAGAATTCGACTCAATTCAAGTTCATCGAATCATAGAATTTGATGGTTTGTTTAGTGACGTATTTGACAGTCGGTTGAAAGTTCAGAATATGATAGGTAGGGAAAAGAAAAAACTGCCATTTTTAGTTTTATACAAATATATGACATATTTTAGACTCAATACATTCAACACATGTAAATCCCATGACATAGAAGATCCAGGCAAGGATTGAAGAGCTGAAAGAACAAATAAAATATTATGGGGTAAGTGACATCTTCACATTTTTTTTTAATCTATGACATGATTTCATATATGATATTATCTTTTCTAGTTTTCCAGTTGATCTGATAAAGTAAATTTTTTTGTTTGTAGGAGTTTTTACAACCCATGACTAGAGAAATTGTCGAGACAGGTATAGGTAGCAATCATGCACCAGTGCAGCAACAACGCCGACAAAGCAATGTACCAATGAGGCTTTTTGACACTCCTCTAATTGGCCTCAAATACATTAATGAGGGCACCTATTTTGAGCAGCATGACATGTCGGAGCATGATGAGATGAAGCCTAGGACTCCACATGACTCCGAAGATGAACCTACTGTAGATGACTAGGAAATTTTTCCTGTAGCAGCATGAGTTAAAAGCACCGAATCTCTAGATCTAACCATTCTAGTGGATGATGCTTGTGTTCTGATCAAGATTCAAAATATTGCGGGTGTTTATTAATTAATTTATTCATTTCAATCATGAAATTGAAATGGACATGTGCTAAAATTATTATAAATTAATGGATTATGCGTTTCTGCAGGAAACAATGTTTTCTACAGGAATTTGAATGACAAAACATTGGATTTGTTTGTCCACACCATTCGCACATGGTTGAATAGTCAAGATATCACAAAGAGAGATGTATTGATAGACCACATGGTAAACTTGTTCGGCAATACATTCAACAAGAAAGTGGTTGCAAAGTTAACCGGCAAGAATTTAAAATATACCAAGGCCCAATATAGGGATAAATTGCTACTTGACCTCAAGCATGAGTGCCCTCCCATGGTTCCAGAGAAAGAGTGGAACGCACTCATAGAGGATGCAAAGGATAACTTGATAAAAATACAAGGAAAACAACCACGGCCTGGAAAACCAAGGTACAACACATATCATCTTTTTAGTGAAATATGCTCATTATTTTTTTCTTTTTTGTTTTAAGCAAGAATTCTGATATCTAACGTTTTTCAAAATTTTCATATATAGGCTACCGGACACCTCCAAAGCAACCAAGGCTAGAGTGGAAAAGCACAGGCAACATAGACTGGGCCAGGGTAGATATAGAAAACTAAGAGCCCGAATCGTAAGAATTAAATGATTAACTGTGGGCATTATTTATTTCAAAGTAGAAAAAAAATATCTATTTTTGATAGAGGGAATTTTATATGTGTTATGCATTGTAGGGAAATACGTTCCAAGATGTTGCCACCGAGGAAGACCTAAAGCTTAGTTTCAAGTATGGTTTTAAAAGTGTCATTGAATATCAAAAAAGCTTGGGGAAGACTCCAATCTCTCCAATGGCACAGATGCAGGTAAATAAAATGAATAAGGACATCATTGTAGTATACTATTAAAGTCTATTCATTTTTTATTGTATCACCCATAACTAAATATTTATGTTTTATTTTAAGCAACAATGCAACCATAGCACTGAATCCAGCGGTACTCCGCACGTACCAGCTGATGTTGGGGTGTGCATGTCCCATGATAGTGGGGAGCAGAGTGGCCATTCTGGTATGTGTGCTTTGGAAATAGAAATATCTACTGTGATTATAGATATTTATTTCATGACGTATACTTTTAAATTTTATTCTTTCGATCGAAGACCGTGAAGCTCAAGAGGGTGAACCGCAAGAGGAATTAGCAAGTAGAGAAACAATTAACACACCAATTGTCACATCTAAAAAGACAGCTAAACAAAAATATTGTAATTTTAATCAAAATGATGAACTATTAAGTTCAATAATATTTCAACATATCGATATGCCCATTTTCTTTGTTGTAGTTCACGCCCCTTCAGAACTGCCTCCACGCCCTAGTCAATGACATACAAGAAGCATGATACATGAGGGGGTGGAAACACAAACACTAGAAGGACATGGCTTTGTAGATAATCCACCAAATGATGATGATAATATCCCAATTATCGTAAGTTATTTCAATGCAAAAAAACAAAAATCAAAGAAAAAGTAGATGTATAAATTCATGACTTGCATTTGGATGTATATCAATGTTGTTAGTCTAAAAAAATGTTTATATGAATTGCCTCATTATGCTTCAATGTTTTTATGTTTATATGTTTTGATGACTAGCCTAGTTATGCATGAATGTTCAAATGTTTTCTATGTAAACAACATCATTTATTGGGTATGGGGATTTGAGAGCGATGTGAGGGGGGGGAGGGGCCATATGAGCTTCCACCTTCACGTGGTTGGACCTGTTCAGTAGGGAATATAAAACTATTCTCAAAACATAGAGGATCTCAATAAGGTATAAATATTGTTTTATTACTATGTATTAAAGATGGTTGTAAAATTTTTAATTCATGTCTATTTCTTAAAAAAATGTTAATAAATTTAACATTTCAAGGTTCATTGATTTCTACAGGACTTTGTAGTAGGATTTAAATGATTTTTTATTTGCTTATATATTATTTACTCATATAAAAAATTTGTGTTTGATGATTTATGCAGGTCTTGGTGACGGAAATGCATCTCATGGACAACTCTTATTAAGTTGTATGGGCGAATGGATCTGGCGAAAGGACAATGATAAGGTAAGGGTTTTGATGTGTTATTTATCCTTAATGTGTTTGTCTTTATCCTTAACTTCTATTTCATTCTATTAATATACAAGAGATACAACGAATAGTAAATAACTACTTTTACACTATCATCCAAACTAGGAGACAACCTTCTACATAAAACACAAATGCTTCTTAGCAACGTAGAAAAATACAAGAAAAATCACGTAGAAGAAATTAGGCTTTTTCAGTCCTTCTTCCTATAATTTTGGCATGATGAAACCCTAGGTTAATAAATTTTAATTTTTCAAACCCTAATTGTTCATCTATCTTTCAAAACTAAATTTTCTGATTTGTATACTTGTAAATATTATTCTTATGTTATTTTTGTTTCTCTTAGGTTTTAGACTTTATTTTATGTGTTTTTGTAACTTTTATTATATCAAAAAAGAAATCCCTAAAAATATATTTTATGTGTAAAATCCTAAAATCGCAGACCTGTTGCTCCCACAATTTGAGCCCTCTCCTTTATCAAACACAGGTCTGCAATATGTATTGTAGACCTCATATTCCCTAGCTGCCTTCTCTGCACACTCAAAACAGAAAACAAGTTAGTATTTCAAACTATTTAGATGGTGGTGTATTTTGTATAAATATTTCTTATTGATTTGATTAGTTTTCTTCCCTATTTGCATTAGTTTTCTGGGTAAATGTAAGTCTAATTTTTTACTGAGATCTAGAACCTTACATCTCTAAGTGCACAGTGATATAATTCTGACATTATTTTACTGAGTATTGTTTTGGATTTTCGTAGTACTAATTATTGCTATTGAGAGTTGGGTGATGGTAAGGGACTTGATGATTTTATATTGCAGAGCTTACATACAGGATCGAGTGAATGATAATAACATTATGGTTAGCTTGGAACTAAATTTTCATTAAGTTAGTATTTTATATCTATGCTATCACATACACAGATATGGAAATCATATGCTAAATGGCACTTTAAAAGATTAACATCGGTTATTGGTTGCACTATTTTACACGTTGTCATTACTGTGATGATAAGATTTCAGTTGTTTCATGGCACATATGTGGACCATAAATTCATATGTCTAGATCTTCAAAGGTAGCAGATAAAGTGATGTTATTACATGAGGAGTGTCTCCAAGGAAATTATGATATGGTTTCTAAACTACAAATTGCATGCTCAACTATGCAACCTACTTCTCAGTACCAAAAGGTAATTTATGATGAGTTTTTTTCTACATGATATCAATCCTAGTAATAGAATAGAAATAAGTTGTCAATTCTTTGTTGACTAACATGTCTCTTTCCCATCATGTGCTTAGGGGACTGTTTTTATCTTATGGGCATATTTGATACTAACTTGACCAATTTTGGCCATGCTTGAGGTGGTTACATAAGAAGGATAAACTTTTTATATTCACCTCTTCCAATAATGAGCAACATCAAAACAAATTACCACCAGTTGGCACTACAAAGATCCTACACAAATTTTTGAGGTGAGCAACTACTCTTTTTCCCTAGGGGTTGAGTTATTTTTTTATTATTTATTTATTTTTCAATAAAGACGAATTCAATGCACCGTATGTTTTTTGTAGTATGATTAATTATCACCAGTACCTCTTCACACATAGTAGAGAAATTGATGATATTTTACGAGGAGTGTCTCCAAGGAAATTTTTATATGGTTTCTAAACTACAAATTGCATGCTCAACTTTGCAACCTGCTTCTAATCAATGCCAAAATGTGATCTATGATAAAAAAAATTGTATGCATAGTAAAAGAATAGAAATAAGTTGTAAATGTTTTGTTCACTAACATGTCTCTTTCCTATCATGTGCTCAAGGGACTTTTTTTTTTCTTTCAAGCATATTTGGAACTAACTTTGATTGATTTTGGCCAGGCTTTAGATGGTTGCATAAGAAGGATCATTTTTTCATTTTCATCTCTTCCGAAAATTGTGGGCTTGACCTTCTCTGGCTTCATTTACAATGGCGGGTTTCCTCAGTCTTCAAAGCTCGGGCTCCCTTCATCTTCAGAAAATGGGCTTCCTTTACTTCTGACTTGTGGGATTGTTTAAGATTCTGCGGGTATCTACAAGCCTCTGTGGGATTCTTCCAAGCTCTGTGGGCATCCTTCCAAGCCCTTGTGGGATCTTTAAGCCCCAATGGGCTTAATCTGATTTCAGATCACAATAAGTTGATCCGAGCCCAGTGGTGCCTACGTCTTTTATCGATGGTATTTTTATAGATGTACCCCCTACCTTATCATAAAAATCAACTCTTAGTGGTGCCTAGAATATCATTTAATTAATGTTTATATGATCCTTGTGGTGGTTACAACTTATTTCATCGATGGTATTTTTATAGACGTCCTACCTCGTCACAGAATCTGCTCTAAGAGGTGCCACTTTATCCTCTAATTATGTATTTTAGCAAATTATTATGAATTTGTGCATCCTAATCAAAAAACAGTTTTTGAGGCAATAATTAGGGTACTTAGGGGCACTTTGGGTACTTTTGCGAACTTTTTAAATCATTATGCCTTATTTTTTAGAGTCAGTTAACACTTTTTGACCTCCCCCTTGAACTTCCCATTTTTTTTCCTTTTACTTCAATATGCTTTTTCCCATATCTTACTTTCCCCATATATTTCTTTTCTATAAATCACCTTTCATGTGTTATATTTTATCCATTTCTTTGTCTTTAAAGTATTGTATGTATTTGTTCACAAGCACTTATTGAAGATCCAAAACCATGGAAAGGAAGGTTCCTTTCCACGATTTTTTAATAATTTTTTAAAACCTCCAAGTTTCGTCTCAATATCGACCAACTTTCATCGCGGGTACTGCAAAACCGTTGAAACCTAGGGTGGCTTTATAGGAATACCTTCACTCTAGAGACACAGTTTCATGGAACAATTATCGTTCATCTTGCAGATTTCATCGAAAGTGTTTAGTTTTCCACGGTTTTGCGTGGAAGAAATTTCTGTTCAAATTCTAGAATTCATCGATAGAGTGACCAACTTTCGTCGAAAAGGTTCCACAGTCTTACGTGGAAACTAAATTTTGTCTAGCAGTTTTTGGCCATATTTTCATCGTTCTAGGGATGACAAATTGGTCGATAGAGCGACGAATGCATGGACGAATTTTTGGTTCAAATTCCAGAATTCGTCGATAGAGAGACACATGATCGTCGAACATGTTCCACGGTTTGTCATGGAAACTAGATTTTGTGTAGCATTTTTTGACCATATTTTTGTCGGTATAGGGATGAAAACTATGTCGATAGAGCGACGAAATGTAGAAAATGAATTCTAAAAAATAAATTCCATGTCCACCATATAGAAGACACGTGGCATCCAGTTTTTGTCTCTATATCGACGACTTATAAATTTTGTCGATATATCCATGCCATAAGTGCCATGAAAGGTCGCAACCATTATTGTTGCAAGTGAGACGACAAAACGTGGGAATAGCAACGAAAAACCGTCGCAATTTTGATATTATGTATTAGTGTACCTTCTTAGTTTCCAAATCCTCCAGTTATCACCGCCGAGGTAAAACTTCTTCATTGAAGCATGGAACGGACGTGTTAAGGGCCAAGGAGGACATATTCTTGAACAAATAATCCCTTGTTTGAATGCACACTTTTGGATTTGCAGATTCAAATGATCGAAAGCAATGGAAGAAATATGAGCATCGATAAGTAAGACATCTGGAAGAACATACCGTGAGTCACCTGAATGTCTTAAAAGCATACCCTGTTTTAGTCCTTACATATTAAAGGAGGATTAATGAATTAGTTCCAACTGTTTATTATCACCTCAAAAACTGAAACAAGCTTTGGGCCTAAGTGTTACGATGGTTATTAGAATTTTTAAGTTAATATTATATCATATGGTAAATGATAATTGACAGCTGGAAGAATGTGTTGTGAGTAACTTGAATGTCTTAAAAGCATACCCTATTTTAGTCCTTACATATTAAAGAAGGATTAATGACTTAGTTCCAACTGTTTATTATCACCTCGAAAACTTAAACAAGCTTTGGGCCTAAGTGTTATGATGGTTATTGGAATTTTTAAGTTAATATTATATCATATGGTAAGTGAAACAAGCTTTGGGCCTAAGTGTTACAATGACTATTGGAATTTTTAAGTTAATATTATATCATATGGTAAGTTTTAATTCATGATACAAACTTTGTATAGTTTCTAAGCATGAGGTGTATCTCTCTGAAAAAGATTCAACCCCTCGGCATGTTTAGCACATAAAATATATGTTACAAATAGTTTTGATATAATTTACTTAATTATAAATAATGAATTTTAAAACTGATTCAAGATGTTGGGCCACGTATTGATTAGTTGGATAGGTTTAGTACCAAACCTTAATCAGTTGGAACTAGACATTTTAACCTTAATTTATAATTTTAACCTTAATCGGGTTAAATTTATAAATGAAAATATTAAATAAGATAAATAGAATATGTCAATCCTTACTTCGATTTATTCAAGTTAATTCGTGCTTCAATTCGAAAAAAAAAAGAAAAAGAAATTGAAAGATGAGAATGGCGTGGGGTGGAACAAAATGCTTTTTTAAAATTTTAATTATTTATTTATATTATATATACTTTTTCATTACAAAAATATTTATAAAAACATTCCATAAACATTTATGTTATCACACCCACCTAAATTATCAAAATGCAGAAATCAAACCTAATAAACTCGTTTTCAATGGTAGAAAGAATTGCATTTGAAAAAGATAAAATGAACGAGGTGAAACAAAGAGGGCGAAGTGAATATGTTGGAATAAACTAAAAGTTAAAAGTTGTAATAAACTAAAAGTTAAAAAGATTATATAATTCTAAAAATTTTAGAAAAAAAAATTGCCACTTACTCTATCCTTAGTTGAGATTACATTTTTTTTTTTTTAAATAAGTGATAAATGTGGACCAGATATAAAAGACATATAAGATAAATTAAATTGATGGTTTCTTACTTTCAATGCTTTCAAACAGTGCTCAAATTCCATGAGCCCATAAACCTTGGAAAAAAAAGTCACATGAGTTAATTTCATAATTAAAGGTTTAACGAACGAATTTCATAATTAATGGTTTCAATTATAGTGGAAATTCTCATACCTTTGTATAAACCTTAGTTTTGTACTGAGTCGATAGCACAATCCTCGTCGCTAGGCTTATGATGCTTAGGTATTAAAATCATACCTGCAATATTAAGATATCAATACTTTAGGATTGTAAAATAGTTAGTGGTAAATCTTTTAGGTCTTGCTAAAGGGTTTAAAATTTACCTCAAGGCTTAGGCCCTTCTAGTCTCTTCAGTGGATTCTTCATAATCAAGAAGTTCACACCTACCTATACAAAACAGTAACTTATACCTTAGTCATATTGACTAAGTAAGGCCATAAGTCTGAGACAAGCATGGTTTTAAATCTTTCAAAAGGTACCCTTTAACTTTGTACAAAAATAATTGATTTTATAAGTTTAGAAAACAAAAGCAAGAAACCATGGAGCTCAGCGTTCAAAATTGAACCCTTCACAGCCCTTCCAAAGGGTTCTAGCCCTTCCCAGAAGTGTAAAGTTAAAATTTCCCTTCAAAAAAAATTAAAATCTTAATTTTACCCTTCCAATCAAAAGGGGCATAATTTATATCAACATTTCAAAAGAAGGGCAACATTTCCCCTATCCATATAAATTTGTCAATATGTTGAAATTCCTATGCTATAAAGTTCAACTCGTCATTTAAAATATTGGAAATATGATAAATTATAATCACTCACTCACTCATGTCATGCACTCACTGCTCAGTTGTGCAAGATGGCCAGAAATCATTGATGACTACGAGGCACTAGCCATCGAGATGTGACTCTATAGTACCAAGTCACTTGGGGCTGCAATCTAAAGTGTGGCAATGTGTCAAGAACTACGACTATAACAAAAAAGAACAACTACTAGTCTACTACTAGGCCCGAAACGAGATCAAAACTTTGTGCCTACTATCTATGTGAACCTCGATACCAATGTCCACTCTTTTTTTTCTAAATGAAATTAAAAAGGCCGGATTGATAAGTCCTCCTCTACAATAATTCATTTCTTGCATGAATATCATGGACTCACGACAACTGTAAGCAAATACAAATAATGGCATGTAGCTAAGATCACAAATTGTGGAGAGGTCGATTTATGCATTGCTATAGAGAGGTTTCATTGGGCACACGATATGGAGAAATAATGGTTATTAATGAAATGAAAAAAATAATTGTTAGCTCAAGAATAGTCTTCAATTTGATGGATGGTATGATCATGATGTAATCTCCCTCCATCGTTCCAAACATTTGTGGTTTCTCACAAAATTTGTCCTCAGCGCCACCAAAATACATGTAAAAATTACTTGTCTTTACATTGTCTTCTCTTTAAATCCTCATGTCATAGTCATAACTAAGGATTATTATGCATTTATCCGCGAGATGTAGAGTATGGTTAAGACACCCCCTAAGCTGAAAGGTCATCGATTCTAATCCTGTCGGATACCAAAAAATCCAACCATGTTAAGGGTTGGTGCGGTCCAGGCCAGGTGCGATCCCCGAGTGATTTTGACGGCTTAGATGACCCTGGTTCATGGTTACCTAGACAATGGAAACCCTGCTAACCAAGGGGGTTCCACCACTTTTCCAACAAAAAAAAAGGATTATTATGCATGCAGATCATCACCTTATAATACGAATTGACGCAAAGAATAAGAGACAACTATAAGTAAGTCTTATATTAAATTTACCATATAAGTCTTTAATTAACACTATCAACTGAGATTTATCATATTTAAGTCTTTAATTACTCGCACCTAGAACTTCTCAAATCTAGCCATTAATAAACTTCTTTTGGTATTTTGGTTCAATCTAAAAGGCGGACTCTTGAGACTCTTTGAGGCTCACTCACTTATATAAAAGAAAAGAGTATACTGATTTTATTTTTGTGAATTAAACCTATATCATACGGTAAAAGTTCAATAGTGGCACTCATTCCCACACTTATATACTCTTATATATATTATACCTTATTAAGAAATAAAACCTTATAATGTCATAAAATGCATTTTGAATATATTGCAATATATTTATATTAGTATTTTAATATAATATATTTTTTCTTATTTTTTTCGTTTTAAATATAAAATTATTGTAATCAACTACACTCTCGTGTTATATAAATGAATATATAATTTTTTTTAATTATATAATTATTGTAATCCACAAACACTAAGTTAATATAAGCAATTATATTAACTTAATATAACATTATATTTTTATTAACACTAAGTTTATTATTTTTATCATGCTTTCAACATAATATAACACTTAATATATATTTTACCATATAGTTTCAAACTTGATCTTTTTTAAATCTATATGAATAAGACATCAATCAATGTCTTAGTAAGAAATAATTCGTCTTTATGGAAATTGTTATTGTTTTTAGATGAATGGCTATAGTTTTAATATATAGTTTCAAACTTGAATTTTTTTCAATCTATATGAAATATATCTATGTTTTTAAGTCCTTTCCTCTTTATTGTCTTGCTCTCTCGGTATGTAAGTGGTGTGTCTCTATATAAGTGGTGTGCCTCTATTAAAATTTGAATTATTAATATACTAAAGAGTTAAAGCACTACCTAAACTAATAAACATTGTTGTTCATGCACATCAGATTTTACATTTTGAAAGATACATGACAATACCGCAACAAATCCAACCAAATTTGCCCAATGGTTTTGGGACTTAAATTTCCATTTCTTCGCAACTATTCAATTTAGTACTAAATACAGCTAGAACAAGACAAGAGTTTGAGAGAGCTTGGGAAGCGTTAGCTCAAGAAGAAGAACTTATTGACCAAATTAGAAATGCAAGACAACACAATTAAATATATATATATATATATATATATTGTAACTATTATTTTTTTTCAAAATACTATGTAGAAATTTCCCTTTATGGATATGTATTACGAAAATGTTTAAATGCTAAAATATGTCATTTTCGAATTCATGCTTCGTAATTTTCTTGTGTAAGATTGTGACTACATCCTTATATATATATATATATGGTTTACGCTTCACAATTTGATATCATCAAAATTGCACTCTATGAATCGGAGTAATTTGTCATTTTTATCTAAATATTTAAATCTAGAGTCCTGTGGTATTCATAAATTATAAATTTATGAATACCATTTGAGAGAAATGTGTCATGATGTCAGAAGTCAAGAGACATGTCCTCAGCCAATTGGTGAGGCCTCTCTTGCACATCCAATTTTTGGGTGTTAGACTGATAAATGACATGTCAATGACCTCAATAATTATAATCATGAGAAAATTGAAAATGATGCATTATGTTTTATTTAACGTATATGTGACCCAACCAGAAACACATTTGGATGTAGAACTCACATTTATAAATGAATAGTTGATGGATCTTATTTAGCATTCCACTGTTAGATGTTAGAGACATAGGATACATGTCATTGACATGTCATTTATCACTCTAACATCCACTTTTGGATGTTAGAGTCATAAAGCACATGTAAATGACCTAAAAAATGCAATTGGTAGATCAACTTTATCTTTGAAATATATGTTGCTTAATGTGAGTAAATGAAGTTTTGTTGTATCTATAAAAATTATAAAATAAATATTGTTTCAATTTTATTGGTTTTGTTCATAATCATATGTTTTTTCATTGTTTTTTTTATATAGCTACAAATGGATCCTTCCATCTGGAGTTTGTTTCTAATGGAGATATTGGAGCTGATTTTGTTGTGGGTTCCTTTTTCAACATTGATTCAGTTAGGATCATTTTCTAAACATTTCCATGAACGTTTTTGGAAACCAGCATTTACAAATTCTTGGTTGAACAATCACATAACTGAAGTTGAGTTTTTCTTTGAAGTCTGGAGACCATACTAGATTGAAATACTATATAAACTTATTAATTATGTAGGACATACGTCTTTTCTGCATATTACCAGTCCAAAAAACAATTATTCAATTGAATGCATGGCTAGTTCAATTATTTTGTTGTCGACATTTTGTTCATTGCCGAGTCATAAGAGATACTACATTATGAACCCATTCGAAATACGTTTTATATATATAGGCGTGATTGAAATAGGAGTGCATGGTTTCTTCACACTCATAAGCAACATCGGTGATCACAAACACGGATGGATAGTTTTTTGTCATGAAGAGAACAAACATGGTGCAAAATTCTTTATGTCCAGCAGTGTTAATAGAGACTGCAGAGAAATTAATGTAACTGGTTTCGTCCCAACCCCTCCTAAAAATGCAGTTTTTTTTTATGAAAAACTATATTGGCTGCATATGAGAATCATTTTAGAGGAAGACGCTCTATATTCCTATACTATGTGGTCACTTGAAATTGGATTGAACAAATGGGATGGTCATGCAATTCATACAAGATGCATCAAACGATCCATGAGTTTAACTATACATCAAAACTAGTTGTTATGTCTTGTGAACGATGGTAGGACAACTATATGGTCCATAACTAAAATGACAGATTCGAGGCTTGATGCATCTACAGTACAAGAGGTGCATGGGTTTTGGATATTTGGAAGAGATTTGAGATGGACCCTTTTAGAAGATATGACACTCCATATAGATATACATTGTCGGAGGTACCTTCCATTTTGAGATGTGGGGAGTTTTATTCTGATGTGTAGGTATGGTCAAATCCCCTACATATATTATGACCTCAACACTTGCAGGGTTACTCATGTAGGACCCGATGAAGGATCATTGCTCCAAAGTCATTGATTGCCTATGCCAATAGACAACCAATGTACCAACATTATAATGTCTAGAAATTTTTTCCCTCTAACTCCAAGCATGAAAGTATTTGACGAGTTAGTCCCTTTTTCCTACAAAATGGGATGAGTCATTGGAGCGTTATGGCATGTAAACAATATGCAAAAAATATGTTTTTTTTTTGCATATTTTGTGAATTTTGATCATCTTTTTATAGTATCTATGTCCATGTAATCATTATCTATATCTAAATTATATTGCACAAAAAAATATCCATTGTGGATGTTATGTTTTTTTGTAGTGTATGTATTTTTTTGCAATCATCTTTACATTTCGTAATTTTACATTGCACTTAAATTGTACAAGTAACATGCAAAAAAATGTTTCACTTAGTCTAACACTTTTAATTTATACTTATTCCTACAAAAAAAAACTGTATCTTATCAGTATTTTAAAATAAAGAGATATTTACATTAATCCATCTCCTAACAGATTCTCTTATTTTGTATTCTAGAAATGGATATGGTCCCTGCGATTTGGAAATATCTGCCAATAGAATACTTGAAATGATCTTTCTTTGGTTTCCTTTATCGATTATTATCCGTTTGAAAATGGTTTGCAAAGGTTGGAGTCATATTTTTTCCGAAAACAATTTCATTTCAAAATCGAAACACAATTAAACGAAATAATATGGAGTTTTGGTTGGTTTTGGCTCTTCTTGTAGACATCGGTTCGTTGGCCATTACTTTAGCCAAATAGGAAATTGTTCATCTCTGTATATGCCACTCTTAAACAACGAATACAAAATTGCATCCAGGTGTGGTTCAATTGTTGCAGTTTCGTCCTCCAGTATCTTATATCGAAAAAGAAACTACTACATCAGCAATCCATTCACAAAGACTTGTACATTTGTGGGGTCTCTTGGTATTGGTGATTGGGGTTTCTTTGCATTGTTGAGAAATGTTCAACAACAAAATACCATTGGGAAGCATTAAAACATGTTTATACATAATTTCAAACAAAATATTGTATTTCCAGCAATATTCATATGCAGTGGAGACAAACATGTTCTATAGATGGCGATGTTCTACGGCCCAAAAATCCCATATTTTATTATCAAACAATGTTATGGGTGGATATTCATGTGGTTTCTAGAGCTTATCATATATGTATATACAATCTATGTTGGATAGATCTTGAGAATAACAAATGGGGGTTCCAATTTATTCCACACTCGAATTCAATGTTATCGATTAGCCTAGCATGTTATCACAATGAACTTCTTTGTTTTATCAATGATGGGAGAACTATAGTGTGGTCTATAGAACAAACAAAAAATCAAAATGATTCAACAAATTCTTCGATAAGCAATGGATGTTTAGAAGGTGGATTGTGATGGAGTTTCATGTCTAATTTGACCTCAAGCATCAATGGCAAATGCAGTGGATATTTTCCTGTTGCAGCACTTGATAATTACATGCTCATGTGCAAATACGACCGTCTTACTTTTGTCTTCTATGACTTCACCAATGCACATTCTAATTTTCTAAGCGAAGATCGAATGTTGGATTCTGCATTATCCAAACTTGAAAATCCAACATAACTAAGTGTTGTTGAGCTTGTAGACAACATATCCATCATTCCAATTTTCCCAAACATGGATTCAATTGATGATGCATTTTCAATGGGATAATATAAACATATATGAAATGTTACTTTCATGTATGTTATGCAATTTGACATGTTTGGACGCTTCATAATCATACTTATTCAAAATATTTATTTACTACAAACTTTACCGGAGTTTTGGCAATTAGTGCTACATATGGAATGTTACTTGCATGTACCTTATGCAAATCGACATCTTTAATACTTCATTATCATACTTATTGGATTTATCTCTTTCGCATTTTGCCAATTTACATTCTCTTTGAAATAGAAATATATCATACATGCCATTTTTTTTATTTTCTTGGATACAAAACATGAGTACAATATTAGTTTATATCTTAGCGATCTTCGACAATACAAATATTATAAGATAATATTTAAATAAAGTTCGAAACTTTTATGTATTTGTTTATTTTTCTATACCTATAACATACCTTTGTACACTAATATGGTTTGACAATAGCTATTTTTTTATGTTCAAGTAGATATGTCGTCAGAGAAAAATAATAATTGCAGCAACGAGAAGAACTTGATGGAAACATCGGTTCACACAAAAAAAGAATCCAATCGAAAATACTATAAAAAAGATGAAGATATTAACAAGAAACGTCATTTAATCTACAAAGGGAATAATGAGCAAATCAACAAACAAAGAAGAGAATGTCATGGTCATTCCTTTGGAAATGCCATTGATTCTCAAGGCGATCCCACTAAATTCTAGAACTTATCTGATATAATGAGGAGAACCAATTGTCGAAGTAAATTTATATCATCAACACCTAATATAGTGACAATTGCAATGAAATATTAAATGAATTTATTGAACCTTTCGTAAATCACACTTCTCATGAAAAGTTTTATAACCATGGCACTGAGGTATAAGGATTACATGGCATTGTCTATATTTGAATAAGTATTTATGTGTAAAATATACATATACTTGCGTACATGTTCAATGTTTATATAACTACTTACAAAAATTGTCTGAACCAATCATTTGATGAGCGCGAGGAAGCTATGCATACAAATCAAAATGAAACAGTACAAAATGATAACACAAATATAGCTAAAAGTAGCAGTGGAATAAGAACAATTTCCCTTGGCACAACAAAGGACATGAATTCCAAGTCTACTAGGAATGACTCATACAGCCATGCAAACAATGCATTGTTAACAAATGAAGAACAAGGGTTTCAAAATCAACTGAAAACCAGTTTGCAAATTTCCAGTCCAACAATAATTTTTTTTGTTGGAACAACCAAGGTATTGTTTCACCTATCCACAACAACAACCATGCATTTGACCTTCATCAAAATAAGGTAGTATTAGATACAATATTATTTCATCTTCGTGTGCAATAATTCAATGAGAAACCGTTTTGAAATTTCAGGATAGTAGCATCCATGGACAACAACTAGTCATTGTTGGACATAATTGTCAAAACAACAGGATATCAATCAATGTAATTCCATCTTCTGGTGATGATGTCTCTCTAAAAATGTCCATCAAAATTATGTTGTGTGCAGCCAACCGAAGAACATGGACTTCAATTGGGAAAACAATTCTACACCAATGAATGATCAAGCAATAATTCAAAACTGACTCATGATCCATAGCCCAAGTGGAGATGCACAAAGGACTATTTTTATTGGAACATCAAAGTTCTTACTCATCCTATTCATAAGCAAGTTCCATATTTTGATCTTACAAGAATATTTGACATAATATTTAACAATGACATTTTCACTTTTCAGGATAATAGCACCGAGAATCGTCGAGGACACAACATTCAAACCCCAAATCATTCTCAACCATATGATGGAAACAAACCTTCAATATAATTTTCATGATGAAATCCATATGGTTCATGTTTCAGGCGATGGTACTCGACAAAGGCAAGTCAGGAATATACATCGTCGCAACAATAGAGGAGAGAGTTCATGTCGGCATGACTCGTCTCACTCCGCATTGAATGAAAACGTCCATGCTCAATATCATGGTTTAAATATACATACTTCAAGAAACATGGTTGAGTTTTTTCAACAAATGTCCTCTTTCCATCAAACATTTCGTTCCCAAATTGATAAATTGTCAATTGTTCAAATGTGTAATGTTTGTCATGAATCATACCCTGGAATGAATGTTTTTAGACAAGATTAATGACCTATTTGTATGATATGTAGGCAAGAGCATGGTATCCATCGTTTGTCTCAAGATAACAACATGAATCCTAGAAAACAACCTCCTGTTTTATCCATTTTGACACAGGTTGAAGAAATGTTAATAGCACGAGTGAATCCAATACTACAAGTCACATATGCACATGGAGGTCAATATAAATATAGTGTCCATACATCTAGCTTCCCACAAGATATCATTTCAATTGTTAAGACTCTTCCTCGTCGAATAGAAGACCTAGACATATTAATTGTCAGAAAAGAAGGGCCTCCATCCAAGCACTATGACTGCATTGTTAGTAGGTCGCAAGTAATGGATGCATTGCATTACAAAATACGAATGGACAAATATTACCGAGATGTTGAAATTGTTCCAGAATCAGTTGTATGTCTTCTGGACGAGCCAACAGATGTCTCCTCTAAATTTCATTATATCAACTCTGACATAGCCGACTCAGAAGAGATTGATGCAAACATTGATAGATTTGGAATTCATCGACTCGAAAATCATCCTTCGTCCTTTACAGCTAGAATGCCAAATGCACAAAGAGAGATAGAAGAGATACAGAATTTTGTTAACAAAGAATATTCTTTGTCAGATTTAGAGATGGAATGGCCAGAGATTGGTTTGTCTCCAATAAATGAATACAAAACAGAAGGTTTCTTTGGCATGGCATTTCCAACATTGTTTCCCACAGACACTACTGATTGGTTGCAACCACGTTTGAAGAATGTCCACTTACATGAGTATGGGTTGCACCTACTTAAATATTGTGATGAAAGGTTTGGAAAACATCCAAGGTTTCGGTATTTTGTATTGAACATGATAATCAGACATCGAAGCCAAGGAACAGCTGGTGTATTCATGAAAAAAAACATTGAAGATGACATACCTACCACAATTGAAGATTTATGTAAGGAGCTCATTGAATTCCCTGACACCAAATTAGTTGAATGATTGATGCATTTCGGTTCATGTCTTCAATGAACAAAGGCATACTGGAACATATGTTGCAGTGAACTTACTGACTTGATATCACAAATCGGTTTCCCAACTTTGTTTTTCACTCTAAGTGCAGCTGATACCAAGTGGTCAAACCTACATAAAGTTATGCCCAATTCTGCACCTATATCTACACAAAACAGAAATAGATAGAGAACCGATAATGTTATAAACTATCCACATATTGTTGCAAAGTATATGCATGAATGCTTCAGTATTTTTCATGAATAAATCATTGTGAAATACCTCCATGCTAAAGACTACTGGTACAGGTACATCATTTCCTTATTCTATTTTTTAACCTAACATGTTAGATTATTACTTGAAATTTTGTTTCACACTAATATTATTGAAACATGATGAGTTTCATAGGTATGAATTGAAAAATAGGGGATCAGCACATATCCATGGATTCCTATGGTTAGAAGGTGCACCCGAGATGGAATAACTAGATTGGAAGGACATGATAAGAGTTGATGCAGCAAGATGATACTTTGACAATTATGTAACAGCATGGAATCCTTGTGATGCTCACCATAGGAATATATCTATTCATCGACCTCTAGAGGAATTTCCTTTCTTATTGGATACCAGTGAAATATTCAATACAAATCCCCTTGATGATTATGAGCAACTAGTGAATCGATTGCAATGACACACAATATGCAGTGTTCATTCATGTTTACGAAAAAAAGGTTCCTCCTACATGTGCCAATACAATGCACCATGGGAAATTCAAGACCAGTTGAAAATATTTGTCAATGACAAAGGACACAAAAAATATGAACCTACTCACAACGATGACAGGTTAAATGTTCATAACATTCCTCTTCTTTCAATATGGCATGCCAATGTTGATTGCCATCCAGTTCTTTCACGTCATGCAGTTTTGAAATACATTGCAAAGTATGCTTCAAAATATGAGAGAAGATCAGAAAGATATCAAGACATGTTGACAATAATTTCCAATGTCATTGACTCTGAAATTCCCTCTATATGTGCATATAAAAAGTGTCTTTCTGAAACAATTGTGGAAAGACTAGTATAGGATCACAAGAAACTTGTCATATGTTGTTAAAGATTCCTCTTGTTATTTCTAGTCGTAGCTTTGTTTCAGTTAATGTTGGCAGAAAAATATTCAAAAGAGCTTCTTCTAACCCAGATAACAACAAATTCCCAATTAGGTATGGGTTTCTAGAACAATACCAAAATATACCTCCATTTCTGGAGCACCTAGCTTTGATTGAAACTACACGATCCTGGTCTTTTAGTGGACGACGTCAGAAAGAACCGTGGAAGCCAAGAGATACACCTGCGATAGTTCATGTATGGACATGGTTCTGTGAGGTTCCTAACAGTAATTTAGATTCCTTTGAGTCATTTTGCCTCAGTGAATTGCTTCTCTATAAACCGTTCAGAAACATTCGGATTGATATTGGCACCAACACAGAAATTATTATTCAGAATTGGAGAAGCCTTAGACATCGAGCTTGGCATGTCAATAGGATACCTTTGGCACCAGATACCAATGAAGAAGATGACAATACACAGTATTCATGATAATGACATGGATGAGTGGGAGATGTTATCATGTCTTGTTCCTCCCAATACTCTTCAAGTTTCAGACATTGATACTCTTGGTCACAGAGACTTTGACTTGATCCATGCCTAGAATAGTACTACAAGTTCAAATAGAAACTTAGAGGACCCAAAATATTTCATAAACAATGCACGGTCAAGAGGATCCATGCTAGATCTCTCACATTTTACGTCGGCTTCTCCATTCTCATTTTCTGATAAGCAACGTCTTTTTTTTTAAACTGTTATTGAACATTTCCATGAAGGACTGAATGCAGACCCGCTGAAGATGATAATTCAGGGAACTGCAGGGACAAGAAAGTATTACCTTATGCATTGTATTGTGCATGAATTTTCAATGCATTCCATAAATGGAAAAATCCCTTTTCTATTGCTAGCACCTATAGGAGTAGCTTCCTTCAACATACGAGCCAAAATAATTCACTCGGCCCTCAGAATCCCTATTAAAGACTTCAAATCTTTACAGGGTCAGTCACTTTATGTATTCCAAGAAGAAATGTTATATGTTACACACATTTTAATTGATGAAATGAGTTTCATTGGGCCAAGGTTGTTCATACAAATAGATTCATGTCTACGGGAGGCATTTCAAGAAAAAATGTCAGTTCCATTTGGTGGAAGATCATTGATTCTTGTTGGAGATCTTGGGAATTTGCCTCCAGTCAGAGATAAACCATTGTACATAGGAAACACGGTTGGCAAGGTCTTTATATGGAAACATTTCAGAAAGGTTGTTACATTGGACACGATATTTTGTCAACAAGGCACAGATCCAAATCAAGTCAATTTTAAGAGGTTGCTAACCAACATTAGAAATGCAAACCCAACAGTGGATGATTGGAATATTTTAATTTCACAAACAGATGCAAATATGGATGCTACTGAAAGTAATACTTTCAATTCAAAAATCCATTTGTTTCCTACGAACACCTTGGTAAATGTACATAATCGATGTATGCTAAAGTCACTTGGAATTCCTATAGCATGATGCGTTGTTGAACATACGAAGAATAAATATTTTACTGACACTGACGATGAACAAATTCAACAAGAAGTTCTTTTATGTCCTGGTCAATGAGTGATGTTGACGTGTAACTTGTGGGTGGAAGCAGGGTTGGTAAATGGAGCACTTGGTATAGTTCAAAACAATTTTTTCTCTGATGGATCCAAACCACCACAACTGCCAATGTATGCTACAGTCTCTTTTGATGATTACATTGGTTTACCATGGGACATCAAATATCCCAAAATTGTTCCAATAGCACTTGTTTTTAGAGGAAATCGTAATAAAATCCCATTGCATATGGCTTGGGCTCTTACCATACACAAATCACAAGGTTTGAATTTACAAAGGGAAACCATCGATATCGGTATCGCAGAGAGGAAAGGTTTAATTTCCACAGCAATTTCAACGGTAAAATATATTGATGGTGTACGAATATCTCCTCCCTTTACATTTGAAAGGTATTCAAAGATGGCCAAAAATGAATATGCTACAATCAGGAGGAAAGAAGAAAACGGTTGGAATCCATTTCAGCTTAAACATCACAACTATTAGGTTATTAGGTAACTTGATTGTTTATTGTATAGACATTTATATTGACATGCTTCATTGTTATTATTTTAATTGGAAGCAAGAAATATAGATTACAAGAGAGAAAACCAAATTACAAACAGAATACGTTTAATCTCTATTTATTCATTGTCTCTTCATATAGTTGTCAAGAAAAAGTTTTTTTTTCTATATGTTAACCTACACTATTTCAATATGTTCAATTAAAATGCCATTTATAACCATTTGTTGAGCTGTATTACGATATAAAAATATGTGTTCAAAGAGTAAAGATTTAGTTAGTTATCTATTTTTTTTCATAATATCCTCACAAGTAAATGTAATTTTTTTTAATTGAGTTATATCAATTAAATGTGAATGTAATGATGAAATGTGATACAAAATATTATTGAATGATAGATTACGACATGACATACCAATGATTTTAACATATATAACCATGACAATTTACATGTTACCATTTTATGCAACTTACATTTTGTTATATTGTATAATTTAATTATTATTGATATCTTATAATTTTAGTGCTTATGCCACATTTCCTCCAATGTTGTTTATTGTATTATTTAGTTATCATGATGTTCGAATTCATAAAAGCATATATGTTTTTATTTTCCAGATCTTTGCGTAAAATCCAAATAAAAAATGGATGTAAAAAAATCAACCATCATCCAACAGTCTACATCAGACACCTCATAGATGAACCAAGGTTGAGACGTCAATTTCATATACATGTTCTACATATTGGAAGAGGAAACCTTTCCAAACCACAAATTCAAAAGGAGATAGGGCAGAAATTTGGCATTACTGATACACAACAAATATTTATTTATGATTTTTGTACATATGGAAAAATATCGTTAGGTTTTGGGTTTGTATATGACAAGCTTGAGGGTGCAATAAAATATGAGCCTAACCACAGATTAGTGAAGAAATAAATTCATGATCTTGGCAAAAATACCCAAAAAAAATACTATAAAAAAAAGCAAAGAAAATTCATGGTGTCATGCCAAGAAAAAAAAATATTGTTGAGCCACTCTCATCGTCATCTATATATGAAAAAATAGTCAGAGTGCATTTTCTTTCTTTTCACAATATTGTATTTATTCCACTCTATCATTGCATGCAGTTATGTAAATGTGTTAAAGATATTTTATAAGTTTGAAATAATTTTTTGAATTTTGATTTGTTCCTAAATAATCCGTTGTCAAACTATACCTTATTTGTGAGTAGTTTAAATAGCTTTGTGTGTTCGTTCAAAGAATTTTTTTTTACAAAGTTATTATGTTTCTGTTGGTAATAACTATGTATTTTTAATGTTTTTGTTTAGTTAATTGCAAATGGATTCGAGCATTTGGAGTTTAGTGCCACTCGAGTTTTTAGAGATTATTCTCTTATGGGTGCCATTTTCAACATTGGTTTGTTTTCAATCAATCTCTAAACATTGTGAAGAGCTATTGTCCAGGCCATCTTTTTTCAGCGCTTGGAAAAATAACAATATAACAGAAACTGGGCTTTTAATTGAACTATTGGGACAGTATCAAAACGATTTTATATATAATTTTATCAATCATATAGGACATGCATCTTTGTTGCATGTCCCTTATCCAGAATATAGATATACAATTGAATGTACAGTTGTTTAAATCATTTTGCTCTCAAAATATTGTCCTCTACGAGGGCATAACGATTATTGCATCGTAAATCCATTCATAAAGCGTTTCTCAAATATAGGCATTATTGATATAGGAGGCCATGGTTTCTTTTCTATGATAGGAAACACTGGTCAACAAAAACATGGATGGATACTTGTACATCATAAGCGTAGTGAACACCGTCCTAAATTTTGTATCTGCATCAATATCCAAAGATTTTGGAGAGAAACAATTGGTGCTGATGGTGAACCTATTGCTCCTAAAGATGTTTTTTTTATAAATGAAAAATTTATTGGTTGCATGTGAAAATAACTTCTGAAGGAAATGCCTCGTATGTGTACAGAATGTACTCGTTGAACATTGAAATGAAAATATGGGGTATGCATTAAATTTACACAGGACATAGGAAACGATCTATGTGTCTTACCTTACACTGCAACCAATTGATATGTCTTGTGAATGATGGTTTTACAAGTATATGGTGCATAGACGAAATTCAGGATTTCAAACGTGGTCAACATTGCGTTCAACAAACAAATAGTCATTTCGAGGACGGTAGAGGGTTAAAATGGACCATTTTACAAGGTATGACAAGAAATATAAATAGACATTGTTCAGACTATCTACCATTCCTAGAAGTTGGAAATTCTATATTGATGTACAAGAATGCTAAAATTCCATTCATATACTATGATTTGCAAACTTGCAGTGTTACTCATTTAGTAATTGATGAAAAATCACAGTTTCCAAATCACCGTCTACCGTTTCCAGCAAATAATCAATGCAGTAACATTATCATGTATAAGAATTTCTTTCCTCTCACTCCAAGCATGGTTTTATTCAATGATCTTCTCCCATTCCCTCCGACATTGTTTTAGTCCTTGTAGAATTTTGGCATGTAATTCAATAGGTATATGAGTCTTTGTAAACAAAACTATGTTTTATTTTTTGCACTATGTGCAAATTTTGGTATGTTTTGGTTTTAAATAAAACACGGCTTGAGCCCATGAAGCTTTTTATAAAGGATATGGAAATTGTGGAGTAGCTATGTTTGATTTTTTGCTTCAAATCAATATTTTTATTAGTTTTGATCTAAAAGAAAAGATTTATTTACTATATAACATCAAAATTTATTGGCTATATACGGAATTTAATGCAAACTATATTTTACATCTTTTAAAAAGTACAACTAATATTAAATATCTTGCCCTCACACACTAAAAGTATTTTAGCAATTATGTTGATAGTTACACTAATATATACTCTCGTGTCCAACGTATTTAATAATAAAAATAATGTGGTTAAAATGATTAACCAAGAATCTCCAATACAGTCACACAAACAATGCATTATCAACAAAAGAATAAACAAAGCATTCGATCTGAACTCAGTATGAGTACAAAAATTGTAGATTAAAGAACACTTTTTTGCACTTGAGATGACAAAGATATTCCATATTTTGTTTACAATTGGCATTCACGCCTCATTCAAATGAAAACAACATAACTAACGATAATTTAATTTATGATGACTTTATGTACTAAGTTGACGTAATGTAGAAGGTTTTTCAACAATTGCATATTCAATTCTTATTACAATATTTCAGTTGCTCAAATTACAATTTAAATAATCAATACAATATTTCACTTGCTCAAGTAACAATTCGAATAATATCTAATTGTTGCAATTAAAATACTAAATTTCAAATTTTAACAATCCATACATTCATTTACATTATATTCATGAAAGAAATGCTTAGTTTTATATTGAAATTGTGACTTTTTGTATTTGTTTAAGAATTTATTTGATTTTTTTTCATAAACATCACGAATGATAAAAGATGTGGAACTGAAATTGCTTAGAAAATAATCTAGTTTCACATTAAGTACACATCAATTAAACAACTATTGCAGTATTCGAGTCTACGAAAACATTTCAGTACAAACATTGCAGATTATATAACAATTTTTTCCACTTGAAATAACAAAGATATTCCATATTTGCTCTACAATTAGCATTCATGCCTTGTTCAAATGAAAACAACATAGCTAATGATCATGTAATTTATGGTGACTTTCTATACTAAGTTGAACTAATGTACAAGGTTTTATAATTGCTGCAATTAAAATCCCATAGGCGTAAAAATATATGGAACTAAAATTGCTTGTAAAATAAACATCACCAATCATAAAATATGTGGAAGTGGAACTGCTTATAATATAATTCAATTTCACATTAAATACATATAAATTAAACAACTGTTGCAGTATTAGAGTCTATGAAAACATTTCAGTAACTTATTAACTATATTGACTATAATGTGAATTATATTCATGAATGCACTCCTCGGCAACATATTGACTATTTATTATAAAAAATGGTAATGTTGCAACCTCGCATTTCTAACAAATACTATCGAATTTCCATAATCCCACATGCTTGTACATCATTTTATTATATAATTATCATGTTTTTTTGGTAATTATTTATGTATAATTGCAAGAAATTAAATTAAAAGATGTAATCATATTGAATCGTAACCATTATGTCGCGATACAACATAACCTTTTATAAATGTGACGATGTGACAAAAACCAATAAGGAATGGATGAATATTGTAATCCATCACACCTCTTAATGTATGTTTAAATGAAACAACCACATTAAAAAAAATCAACCCAATCCTTCTAGATCCTTGAACCAACCTCATAATTCGACATAATTCATGAAATAACACAGTCATAGTACAACATAACCATGAACGAATGTCACAAGACACCATAAGCACCAATGAACGTCATAATCCAAGATAACCCTTCCTCGATTTCATAATGCAAAAAATAAATTCAAAATAAAACTAAACCCAACTACTACAAAACAATTTTATTAATGGTATCATGTAACAAAAATCCAGCAACCAACATTACCATATTGCAACATGACCATAGAGCAATGTCACAATTCAAGTTAATGCTCACTCACTATGATAATCCACCATAGCACTTCATAAATTAAACATATATTTGACTTATTAAATTACTTTTAATGTTTTAATGAAGTCAACCACATTAATTAACATAACCATAATACAATATATTCATAGAGAAATGACACAATCGAACATAACCCTTCATTTATGTCAAAACAAGAATAAACAATTGAAAATATCACTACACCTAATCATTGTGCAACATTACAATGACTTACATATTGTCACATTACCACATTACTCAACATAGTCCACGGGGACTTCACTTAGTGAACCTCTCACATAGCACGTGCGATAGTGGGATATTAAAGAATACCCTTAATTTTGAGAGATATTGACCCAAACTCTTTTTGTTGAAACCCCCTCCCAATACTTAAAACTTCCTCCCCACCCTTTTTTATACCTCAATCCTTATAAACCACCCTACCCACCCCCACCTTAAACCCCTCATCCCTCCAATACCTGCAATATATTGGTTTGATTTTTTATAATTTTAAAACCCACAATATGAACTAACGTGATAGGATATTGGTAAACAAGTGAAGACCCCGTGACATAGCCATAATGCAACATGGCAATTAGAGAACTTTTGAACTATTATAATCTAATAAAACATTTCCATGACATCTTAAATTTTGACTTTAAATGCTAACGTTGCAAAGTGACATTTCCAATGACAATTATCATAACCTTTTGTCAACCTCCTACATACTATTTGAATGCTTTCATTCCCCAATGTAATTGTCAAATTATGAAATTAAATAAAGGCTATGTGACATTCACCGAGCTTGCAAGGATTTGATGTCACATCTTCATGACAATTTTTATGTCGCATTGTGACGTTGATCATATACAATCTAATAATAATGAACATATGTTCATCATCAATACATAATATTATTATAAAATTATTATATAAGTACACTTACTTAACTATTATTAATATTATTTTATTAACATCTAAAATAATATATTACAAAAATTATGTTATTATTTTACTATTACTTTAATACAATTATTTTCATTAAATACTATATTTTATTCCTTTAACATCAATATTTTAACTAATATCCATATTTTGACAATAGAATAATAAAATACATTAGTATTATTAAATATTAATATTTTCTTTGTATTAATGTTATATTAATTTATTACTTTATTCGAATTATTTTAATTAAATGTTGTATTATATTAGTTTGACATTCGCAATAAATTAATATTATATAGCACTATTAAAATTAAACTCATTCTACTCAAATTATATTAGTATAAAATTATTATGTAATTACATTTACTTAACTATTTTTAATATTAATTTATTAAGATATAAAATATTAGTTTGAAATTCACAATAAAATAATATAATATAGTAATATTAAAATTATTATCATTGTACTTAAATTATATTATTATAAAATTATTTTATAATTTTACTTACTTAACTATTTTTAATATTGTTTTATTAACATCTAAAATAATATAATGTATTGAATATTACTATGTAATAAAACATTAATTACACTTAACTAACTAGAATTACAATTTTATTATCTTATTTTTTTTACTAATGTTATTTTGTATTATTATTTTTTTCATTTATTTTAATTAAATAATAGATTATATTAGTTTGTCATTCACAATAAAATAATATAATATAATATTGTTAAAATTAAACTCATTCTACTCAAATTATATTCTTCTAAAATTAATATATAATTACACTTACTGAACTAGTTTTTATATTATTTTATTAAGATCTAAAATAATATATTGTATTTAATATTATTGTGTAATAAAACATTAACTACACTTAACTAACTATAATTATTACAATTTTACTATCATCTAAAATATTATAATATATTACAAAGTATGTTAAAACAAAATTATCAATACATGAATTGTTTCCTAATATGAATTACACTTATCTAACCAATATTATTACTATTTTATTATTATCTAAAATAGTATAATATATTTTAATAAATAAGAAAACATTATTACTAGATTAATTGTTTCCAATATTAAAAAACAACTCCAAACTATACCATATACTTATATCGAAGATTCATAAATTCATATGGCTTATTAATTTGTTATAATATTGGCATACATTATTTATTATTTTAAATAATACAATGTATAAAAATATACATTTATTTAAATCCAAATGGATATTAAAATAATTAATTGTAAAGGTATTAAATTACAATTTTAGTCAATTTAATTATAATAATTAATTATATTTATTATTATATATTATCATAATTAAATAAACAATATTACTTCCATTAATATTTTTTATAATAATTAATTATATTTATTATTATATATTATAATAATTAAATAAACAATATTATTCCCATTAATACTTTGTAGATATGTCTATGCGCTCGCCCGTTACTAGTAACAACTACATTAAATTAATTAATATGTCTGAATACTTCGATAGGCATAAATTTAAGCACATATTATAAGAAAAAATATTTATATAAAAAGTATGTGACTAAATTTACGCCTATCGACATATTCAAACACATTAATTAATTTAATGTGGTTGTTGCTAGTTTTATTATGTTTTGATATTTATTTTATTTTTATCCGGCAACCAGTTTTTAGGATGTTCAAATTATTTTCTTTTATTTTTATTTTTATTTGAGTCGATTATAAGCATGGAAGGAGTTACACATCCTTCCCCTACTGGGCTGTAGAATGCGCCTCTTGGCGCAATTAAGGGGTAGATATATTTCTTGTGGAGAACATTTCCCAAATCCCTTGCCATAAATCAATCTCCATATTCCTTTTGCTACAAGAGGACTGTAGAATGCGCCTCTCGGCGCAATTAAGGGGTAGATATATTTCTTGTGGAGAACATTTCCCAAATCTCTTGCCATAAATCAATCTCCATATTCCTTTTGCTGCAAGAGACCTGGAAAAACTTGGATAATACTTAAAACCCCATCCCACCATATCTTTAGGCAAAGAAAGTCTCCTCCAAGCTATCCAAGGATAGGCACTTTGATTCTCAATTCCTCTCCAAAGAAAATTAAACCATATATTTCTAACATTGTCCATTGTACCAGCTAGAATATAGACAACAGAGGCCCAATAAATAGGAATGGCTTTAAGCACCAATTTCATCAATTCTAATCTGCCTCCTCTAGATAACCACTTATTGTACACCAATTTCATCATCTCTAATCTACCTCCTCTGGATAAGCAATGGCTTTAAGCACCAATTTCATCATCTCTAATCTGCCTTTTCTAATTTAAGTTTTCCTCCAATCATGCTAACCATCCAAGGCAAGTCTCTCTTCAAAATAATCATTAGGCTTAATAATAAAACCCAAGTATTTCAATCCATTGCTTATGTCAATCAAAGTGAAATTGAATTTTGAGAAAATCCAACAGCTTTAGCAGCATTACAGACCATACCTGTAGCTTTGGTGATAGGAGACAATATAGCTTTAATCTTGGTAATATCCCTCCAAGAGCCGTTACTGAAAAACAAAATGTCATCAATAAAAGAAGATGAGTAATACCCATATTTCCCCAATCACGATACCTTTAATCCCCATGAAATTTGGCATAAAGGATAGCTCTGCTAAGACCCTCAACAACCATAATGAATAATTAAAGAGTTAAGGATGAATGAATAATTAAAGAGTTAAGGAACATCCTTGTTTCAATCCTCTCTCAGGTCTGAAAAATGAAGACTTTGAAGTGTTAAGGGACATTCTTTTCTTCTTTCTTGATATTTCTTTATTTCTATTTTCTAATCTATTTTTATGATAAGATAGTGTTTTATCTTTTCCGTAGTGAGCTAGAATGTATAGAACTTTTGACCGTGAAGAGAAATTATAGCAGAGCCTTTGACTAGGAAGAGAGATTATAGCGTATTAATCATGCATTGATTCCCTTGGAGAAGAGATTAATCATATTTATTAAATTTTCTTTTTCTTTATTGAGTAAACTTTACCTTTACTTTTAAATTTCAATTTTCTATATTGAGTAAATTTTCTTTACTTTTTTAAGAAGCAATGAAAATCATCGCTGGAGTCACCGGTGATGGTACAAGCAACGTTGTATTTGGTCCACCTATCCAGCAGTTCGAGGATGTTACTCCCAACGAGGAAAACTGTTAACTTCTTCAAACTGATTTCAGATCAATGCAGTTGGAGGATGTTCCTCTCAACGAGGAAAACTGTCAAGTTTTGTTCAATGTTACCGCTAATTTCAAAAATCAACAGGAAGCAGCCGGCCAGGAGACCCTCAAGATTTGGTTGCAACTGCTGCATAATTTCATTGCAGAAGGCAAAACTATACTCCATCGCTCCGAACCTTGACAATGGTGTCTCACTTCTCTCATCTGCAACCCGAGGAGACTGTCCAAAGACTCAATCAAATAATGGAAGGTACTTTTTAATTATTTCTTTCTTTCATGGCCTCCAAGAACACTTTTCACTATTTGTTTTCTTTGTGGTAACACCATACTCCATCGCTCCAGTCATCCAACTGATGAATGATTTTATTCACATTCTGCAAACTGCATTGAAACCTAGGGAAAATCTTTTGCTTGATATTAGTGATCTTTTCTAGTTCCAAACAACAACAAAAACATAGAAAATGAAAGAAAACTGATTAATCTTGAAAACATTTTATTCATACATCCATTAAGTCGATGGGATCATAAGGGTGAAATAAAACGAAATGGATCTAGAGGTTATTGCACAGCTCACTGTTCTGACTCTGATGGTTGTATCTGGCCCATTAGTAATTGTTTTATCAGCAGTTCGCAAAGATAATCTATAATTACAAAGACCAACAAAAAATGGTCAAATGACGATCTAGATTGGTGAGAAAGAGGAAAATTGTGTAATCAGGGCAGGCCAAGAGCTGCAAAATTCCCAGAGATTCACAATGAGGATTGCAAAAGGATAATATCACTCAACACTCCCACCCAATTCATATTCCCAAAACTGGCGAGTCTTTTCTTATCTAATTCTGTTGGGCCAAATTAAAGAAGTTCCATCAAGATTTCTAGATCTGGTAGGAAACAACAAAATAAATTCAATCACATCATCAGTTGGGCAACTAAAAGAGATTGAGGTTCTCAGATTAAGTAATCTCTCGGAGATCCAGGATTTGACTGAACAGATATGCCATCTTTCTTCCCGTCAATTTTTGTATGTCAATGGTTGTGAATGTCTACCATCCTTGCCATCTAAGATTGGACAGCTTAAAAATATCAACGTGCTTGTTTTGATTTAAATGAATGTAGTAGTTCAACGGTGATTCCACATGAAATATCCCATCTTACTTCATTGAGCACGCTCACGGCATATGGATTTGGTTATGTTCTGTATTTTACATTTTGTTTTATCAATGGGTATCAAAAATAGATTGAACCAAATTCATCGACGTAACATTGTTGTGGTTAGATCTCCTGTTTGCAATTTGTATTATTTAGCTGAATCTCATGTTTGCAATTTATAGCATTCAATCACTCTAGTTAACTCATAGGTTACCATTCTTAGAGTTGCAGCTGCGAATCATAAATTTACTTCAAACTGTTGGATTTAACTCAGAGGTTAACATTCTTAGATTTGTAGCTGCAAATCATAAATCTACTTTTCTTTATTCCTAAACTGGTGGTAATGTTGCTGCTAACACATGCCCTTTTAATTATTTCATTCAAAGAGATGTAAAGACACCAAATAGCAAAGAAGCACTATAAATTTGAGAACATGATTCATTGTCTTGTATAAATCAATCAATAAATATGGAAAAACAATTCAATAACAGCATCTGTCAAAAATTTCAGTTCGGTTAGATTTTTATCATTTAATCAATATGATGCTAGGATATTATTTGAGAGAATAACATGCACATCAATCAATCACAAGAGACAATAGACACAGATTTTCCTCAGGGAAACCATAAAAGAGAAAACCCCGCAACTTCTTCAGAGATAGAATGAGAACCAATAGCAGTAGTAAAACCCAAAGATATAAAAGATGATCTCCAACAGCTTTTCTCTCTCTCACTTGTGTGAGCACTTCGTTCTCTTAATCATGCGCCCCAGTTGAGTGAGTGTATGTGACAAATAGAGAGACTCACTCTCTATTTATACTAGTTTTCGACTTGACAATTACTTACTAGGGCCGACATCTCTAGTAGAGTCTAATAACCCTAGTGCCCCTCAACTGTGGGGATTTTTCCCCCCTGATCAACAAGGAGGGTTAACCTCAACTCAACTATGGGGTCTATTACCCCGACTTACAACTGAGGGTTAACCTCATTGACTTTACATGAATTTATTATATTAATGACTCTCGTGATAGGAACATCGAGGTACAATGAAATACAAATGATTCTCCTGATAGGAACATCGAGGTACAATATAATATAGACAAGTGAATACATTCTGAAGTTAAAAATAAATCAATACTCCCTCTTAACTATGAAGGTATTCTCTTGACACAATACATCAACACAAGTCTTCTTCCCTGGATCATCATCAAAATTGGATCATCACTGAATCATCATCGAAATTGGACCATCACTAGATCATCATCAAAGTTGGATCATCACTGGATCATCATTAAAGCTAGATCATCACTGGATAATCATCATTGCTTCTGTTATCTCGATCAATTGGTGATATCCCTCAATTCTACTTATCACTGGAAGTTCTACAGAGCCAACCCTTTTTCATGTTGGTTGTAGGCCTAGCCTCCATGTAGGTCTTCATCTTCTTCAACACTTATATCTGACCTTGGGAGGAACACATCCAGCATCCATGTCAGAAAGTCCCGCCCAAAACTTATATCTGACCATGGGAGGAACACATCCAACATCCATGTCAGAAAGGAACACCTAGCACTCACATCTCACCATGCGAGGAACACATCCTGCATCCATATCAGAAATCCCAGCACTCACATCTGACCATGCGAGGAGCACATCCAACATACATGTCAGAAAGGATCTGCACTTACATCTAACCATTGGAGGAACACATCCAGCATAAATGTGAGAAAGGCTATGCACTTACATCTGACCATGCGAGGAACACATCTAGCATACATGTCAGAAAGGCTCTGCACTTACATCTGACCGTGTGAGGAACACATCCAGCATACATGTCAAGAAGGCTCTGCACTTACATTCGACCGTGTGAGGAACATATCCAGCATACATGTCAAGAAGGATTTGTACTTACATATGACCATGTGAGGAACACATCCAGCATACATGTCAGAAAGTCTCTGCACTTACATCTGACCATACGAGAAACACATCCAACATACATGTCAAAAAGGCTCTGCACTTACATCTAACCATGCGAGGAAAACATCCAGCATACATGTCAGAAAGGATCTGCACTTACATTTGACTATGCGAGGAACACATCCAGCATACATGTTAGAAAGGATTTGCACTTACATCTAACCATACGAGGAACACATCCAGCATACATGTCAGAAAGGCTCTGCACTTGCATCTGACCATGAGAGGCCCAACCTGCCACCATGTCAGAAAGGATCTACACTTACATCTAACCATGGGAGGCCCATCCTACCACCATGTCAAAAAGGATCCTGCACATATATCTGACCATAGAAGGAACCAATCCTACCATGTCAGAAAGGCTCTCGGACTCATCACCTCCCCTTGGAGGAAACCTCGATCTGGAGAATACCAAACTTCTCCTTGAAGTATTCAAACTTCACTCTAGCCACTTCTAGCATAGAATCACATTAGGGTTGATTACGTCCAAGGATAACCTGCAAGTTTCGTCAGGACCGATTACATCCGAGGAAAACCTACAGGACCATTTTACGTCTCAGCCACCCTTCGAGCTTCACCATGATTTTATGCTCAGACAATATGTCTCACCGGCTATACTAGAACTCCGTCTTTTGAGAGATCTCGATCTGGATCACAAACTAGAGCTTCATTGCTCCTCTCTTGGCTGTTCTCAACGCCGTGCAAGACTCGTTCCTACTAACCCAAGAGATCAAACATGATCTCATACTGAAGTAGCAACCTGAAGTGCTCTTCCTATCGATGGCATTTCCTTCCCAATCCAAATCCACATAACCCTCCAAGTTAGTATTCTAATTCGCTTCATAATTGAGCCCATACTCAATTGTACCCTTCAGGTATCTCACTACATGATTTGCAACCATTAGGTGAACATGTCTCAATGTGTTCACAACAAATCAAATATCTCGTCTCGTATTCATCAAGTACATCAAGGAACAAATCATCTGATGATACATTGTGGCTTCAACTAACTCTGATGAAGAAACACTCAATAGCTTCAAGTCCGATGCCATAGGTGTGGCCATGGCCTTGCAGTCCATCATCTTAAACCTCTTCAGAATCTCTACTGCATGCTTCTATTCTCCTAGGGAGATTCCATCCGCATTCTGCCACACCTCCATGCCTAGAAAGTAGTGCATCATATCCAAGTCCTTCATCTCGAACTCGGCAACAAGTATCCTTCTTGCAAATTTAATGATTTCCTCTTTTCCTATCAGGAATAGATCATCAACATATAATAAGAGAATCATTGTTCTTATGCTTTCAATCTTGAAGCAAATGTTGGAATCTGCTTTACTATCAGTAAATCCTAGAGCCATCAGTAAGCTGTCCATCCTATCGTACCATGTCAAAACTCAGGATCTTCTGCAGTCACTCCCTCTAAAGTGGAGCATCATTCTCCCTCTTCCTTCCATACTCTATGTATTGAAACATTTTGTACTGGAGTGACAAGTAGCTTCTCTGTTACTAATATTCTATGTATCCATCTAGGGTCACTGGATACCAAGATCCTCTATCTTGAACCTTTTCAAAAGTTCTTCTCGCACCCATCTGTGAGCTTTTCATCCTCTATAGGCTTTCATCTTTAACCTTGTAGCAAAGATTAATATCTTCATCACTATAGGTGATCTTCAAGCTCCTCATGTATGTGTTATCCCATGGGTGCCTTTTGAGCTTGTACAAGGCCTTCTTTAATTTTTCACACATGATTTTTCATGTCATGTGTCTTAACTTCCAGTGGCTGTAAATGTCTCTTCGTAGTCTATGCCTTCTTTCTGTGAGAAGCCTCATGCTACGAATATTACCTTGTATCCCACAGACTTCTCTTTAGGTCTCGATATCGCATCTTAGACATCATTCTTCTTGAACCGGTACTCTCCTTCCCTTTCTTCTTGGCTACTTCTTCATAGCTGGAAGGCTCTGCAACAATGATGTCGCTCAACAGTGTCACATAACTGTACTATCCCTAAGGCCTCTTGAAGTCTCGTCATACTATTCTTCATTTTGGATTATTTCTTGAATTGTTGTCACTTTTTCTTCGGAACAAGTCTCATCCTTCTTTTGTAGGTTATTGTACACGATCTTTCCTACAAGTAAATGCAATAGTTGTATGGTTAGAAACATTTCATAAGGTATATAATGAACAAATATTTTGCATCAAGATATAATCATGCAACTATTTTATCCAATACAACATTCATCCATATCTTACGGAAACTTTCTAGATGCCTTCCATCTCTACCAGGACAACATTGAGTTTGTGCACTAATCCAATATGTCAGCAGAGAGTTTTCATCCTAGATAAGTAGAAATGGAGAGTTGTATAGAACCATGAGCTACTTACCCATCACATGCATATATACTATCATTAATGCAAACATTCTATCATGCATAATACATCAACTGAATATAAACAAATGCATAACAACATAATATCATGAAATGAAAACTGAATACTTATCTTTATTTTTTTCGTGGGTAGACTCCTTCTTCCAGCTTCAAGTTGGTCTTTGATTTGAGAGACCCTTGTAAAGTATGACTGTATGGTCTCTGCATTCTTGATCTTCACATTCTTCAACTGTTTTCTCAAAGTCATCTTTTGATTTATGTTCTTCTCTTCAAATAGCTTGGTCAAAGAATCAAACATCTATGTTGGTGTCTTTAGGGAATACACTTGTGGTAAAAGGTGATCCTTGATTGAATCAGCAATGATCTTCTTGGCCTTGACCAAGTTCTTCTTTTGTAATGCTTTAGCCTCATTTCCCTCTGGAACTGGAACCTCTCCACTTATGTAGGTGTCCAATTCATTTTCTTCAAGAACCAATGAAAACTTATACTTCCATGCTCATATTTTTTCAGCTTCACCAAGCTTGTCATGAAGCTGGTGTGACAAGTCATTTTGAAATGAGAACCTCAAATGTAAATAGCAAAAGATTAGATCTTACCGATTTGAGGTGTCTGTCTTAGTTCTAGATCTGGCTGATCTAGGGTTTGTCAGAGAAACCCTAATTTTCAAAACTTGGAATGTTTTAGATCTGATTGGATAGAAAGATGGCCCTTTCAAGGCAAGTTATCCAATGTACTCCTTTTTTGAAAACAATGGAGAGAAACTCCCAGAACAGAAAGCCCTAGTATTCCAATTTCCTCTGCAGAAATGGTTGATATTGTTTGTATGGTATCTCTGCAATTACCACTCCTCTATGTCTGAAACTTTAAACTAAGGTATCATATCCTATCCTCTTTCCAATACCATAGGTTTTAGCAGAATTGGTTTCTCCAATTGGGACTTATGAGTGTTTTCCCAAGGTGACTTGTTTCAGGATTGTCCAGCATATCGAAGTTGTACGGACTTCCACATGTCATTATTTCACCTTCGGGGTCTGACCCTTTTAAGATAGAAATTACAGTCTATGCCCTATCTGGAAGATGTTGCAAAATTTTATTTCGACCTTCATAGCCCAAGATACAACAATTCTCCTTGGGTGTCATGTTTAGGGATGAATCCTGGAAGAGGCTGGAACCGTGATTTGGAGGAATCATATCTCCTAGAATATAGCAAATTTGAAGCTGAAAGTATTACAGGGTACATCAGGATTTTATCTTCGGCCTCTAAAAAGTGCGGCCCCTAAGACTTCTTTAATCTCGAGACATAGAGAATGTACCAAAACTGTCAGTTTTAGTATTTTAGGGTTTTTCAAGCCCGAGGTCAAACTAGGGTTTGAATTTCCTAGAGTTTTACCCAACCAAAAAATCTCAACCTTGATCTATAAATTTCAATTTTGGTGAGGAGATCAATCCTATGCCAGGCTCACTCAAAAATTCCTCTTCTGTAAAAAGCCCTAATTTCCCACAGCAAAAACTGAAAATGCTCGAAATCAAATTCTGCTTCAACAGAAAGATGCGCCCTTCAATGGAGAGTTAGCCTAGACTTATTTTGTTGATGGATTGTGAAGAGAGCCCCAAAAAGTAAGAAGCCATAGCTTCTGTAGCTGCACAGTGTCTTCTTCTCAAGTTAGCTCTGATACCATGTTAGATTTTTATCATTTAATCAAAATGATGTTAGGATCTTATCTGAGAGAATAGCATGCACAACAATCAATCATAGGAGACAATAGACACAAAGATTTTCCCCGGGGAAACCATAAAGGAGAAAACCCTGCAACTTCCTCACAGATAGAATTAGCACCAATGGTATAAATAAAACCCAAAGACAGAAAAGATGATCTCCAACAGTTGTTCTCTCTCTCACTTGTGTGAGAACTTCCTTGTCTCACTCATGCGCACCATTTGAGTGAGTGTATGTGACAAATAGATTTTCACTCTCTATTTATACTAGTTTCTAACTTGATAATTACTTACTAGGGCCGTCATCTCTAGTAGAGTCTAATAACCCTAGTGCCCCTCAACTGTGGGGACTTTTCCCCCTGATCCATAAGGAGGGTTAACCTCAAATAAATTGTGGAGTCTATTGCCTTGACTTACAACTGAGGGTTAACCTCATTGACTTTACATGATGTTCGAGGAGCAAGTCGGTAAGCCGACTGGAACGATAGCCGACTAAGTCGGCTATCGTTCCAGTCGGCTTACTGACTTGCTCCTCCAACACATGACTTTATTATATCAATGACTCTCTCAATAGGAACATCGGGGTACAATGAAATACAAATGATTCTCCCGATAGGAACATCGAGGTATAATATAAGATATATAAGTGAATATATTCTAAAGTTACAAATACATCAACACGGACATCACTTTCATTTTCACAGAGTGATTTTTTCGATGAACCCATTCCCCTGATAATTGTCGACATAAATTTAACAGCATAACTTTAACATAGTTTGATTTACAATCTAGGAGACAACTTCAAAAAATTTACACCATTTAATTTTCCAAGTGATAACATTAAAACCAAACAGTCATTGAACATTATATTCTCAATTACCAGAATGGTCTACGACAGCACTCTAAATAATGAGTATATTCAGAAATTAGTCCTAACCTTTACAAAACTTACAAACACACATTTAATACAACAATATGTCCTTAATTACGAGAATGGTCTAGGAAAGCACTCTAAGTAATGAGTATATTCATAAATTAGTCATGACCTTAACAAAAGTTACATACTCCATAAGTCCTGATGAGGATGGTCTACCAGTCAGTCCAAAAGTATGTAACTCAGCAGACCTATGTTCGATTCTGGCAGATGTATGTAACTCGACAAATTTGTTTGATTCTAGGAGAACCTTGACACAAAAATTAATTTCAAGGCCCAACACACTTTCACGTGTGAAAAAGGCTATTGTCTATCGAAATGTACTCCACATCAACAAAATATGTAGTATATTTTCAGGCACTCAGCTCCGTCACTAGACAGAAGCCCCAAAGAAAGGGTTTGATTAACAGATAAATATTGTGAAAAAACTTTGAAACATGAAGGTTCCAATGTGATAATAGTTTGTAATAGACTTAAAACGAAACATGTCACGAGCAAGGGCCATGGGCCATGGCCTTGGCCTTGAGAAATATTTTTTCTTAAATTCGACATACCAAATTCTATATTTTATTTTGCACAAGACTCTAAGTACATTCAGCATTCCATTCCAAATAGTAGCCAGAATGTTTCTCCAGTACATTCATCATTCAAAATGTTTTTTGTTATAGTATGAAATACCGTCCTTGAAAGAACCTCCACGGTGAATTCCATTTTGTCAATTTTATGTTTCCTCTATTAAGGTATGGCTTACATTTCTTTCTTGTTCATTTTTATCATAAACTAACACTGCATATTTTTGGTCATTTTCATCATCCGCATCTTCATCATAAAGTATTTTTGGTCATTTTCATCATCCTCATCTTCATCATAAAGTTATGGTTCTTCAAAGAGAAAATAAAGATACATTAAAAAAAGTTACATTGTAATTTTAAGATCACATCTCATAACCTAGTATTAAAATAACTAGATGAAAAAATATTTACTCATAACCTAGTAGTAAAATAACTAGATGAAAAAATATAAATATGGAAATTTTTATATCCTTCACAAGAAAAGAGAAACTAAAAACCAAGGCATGGGATGAAACATTCTCAAAGGTATGTAGAAATTGCAAAACACAACCACTCAATTTACTATAAAGATTTAAGTATCCCCAAATCTCTATAGTTACAACAAAAAATTTCAAGAACACTAAAAATGAGAGCATATATAGTACGTTGAGAATGCAAGAAATAAAAGAATTTATTTTTTATGGCAAGCCTCTTTGGGCTCTAGGTCTTCAACTAATCTTTGAAAGTGTTCAAAAAGGGTTTTTAGTAGAAGAACTAGCACTTCAAATACAAACCCCTTGCTCTATCTACAACATAAACACACATACTCAAAATTTGATAAATAAGATAAGCCTAATCAAGATTTGAAGAACAAGATAAGCCTAATGCATAAGTGGCATTAGATGCTTTTACAAGAGATAATAGTAAAAAATTTGCAACAAACATACTTAACATTTGAAGAAAAAACAAAGTAGATGAATTAGTGGCATTTACTTTATTTACATAAGAGAAGAATAAAGAACTTGTTATGGTAAAAAGATGTGTATGTAGGTTCATGATCACCCTTCATAACATGTCAGTAAAATAAAGAGAAGCAAAAATATAAATATAGAAAAACCTCTATGCTTTTCAAACAAAAATAAATTAAAAACCAAGATATTGGATGATGCATTGGAAGATATTACAAATCACAACTACCATTTTATTCTGCACATTCACTTTTTACCCTAGTACAACGAAAAAAAAAGTATATAGTGTTGAGTATGCTCGAAATAAAAGACATCAAAACTATAGTTGTGAATTTTCTCAATTCTTGAATCCACAAATCCTATAAATTCTTTTTAAAAATAACTTTTAAAATTCACATGTCCATGTTTTCTTGCCAAAAAATCTATTTAAAAAAAAAAACCAACATTAATGAACATAGAAAGAAATAACTTATCGATATAAATGTCCATTCCAATAGAAAGAAATAACTCATCAACATAAATTTCCATTCCAATAAAAAGAAACCAACATTAACCAACATATTTAAAACATAAAATAATAACCCATGAATATGAAATATCCATTCCAATACAAAAAAAACCAACAACTAAGAATAAAGTACTAAAATAATTATAAAAAAAAAATTGCACTTAGCAAATACCACACAATACATAAAATTGAAATGATTCAAAGTTCTTGACAAATACCACATTATATATAAAAGACCAAAAAAATTGACAAATACCACACCATACATAAAATTCATATTATTTGAAAACACTTTTCACTAAAAAAAAAATACCTAAAAATGTCTTTATTTATCTGAACACTATTATCATTAGCATAATAAACTCTGCACTTATCCCAAAATTCCATACCTTTCATGACCTGCAAAATAAATATTATTAATAGCAATTAACAATGTGCAAAATAAATATAATAGAAATCCATTAACAATCCATAATATGGAAAAATATATATATATATATATATAAACCAGAAAAAGTTGAAAATATGAAAAATATTCATACTTCACTAACTGAATTTTAATTTCCTAACACACTTGCTCAATCACATCTACTTAAAAAACTGAATTTTAATTTCCTGAAAGACTTTATCAATCACATCTACTTAAAAACGTGCACCATGATACAATCTATTAAGTTTAGGCATATCGGCTTACCTCTCCGGAGTTTTATCAGTCACAAACTTGTTAACAATACTTCTGCTCTTCCTTTGATGATGATCCTAATGATGATCCTCTTTCAGTTAGATGGGTTCCTTCCATTTGAGTTCCACACTCGTTCTTTGCTTCGGCACTGCTCATCAGATGTGGGACCGTTGATAAAACCAAATCCAGGGTATGCGCACCATTGTTAAACCCTAGTTCTTTAGTAAGTTCCATCAAATGTGTATGGTTCGTTGGCATGCACCATTCTAGGATTTCTCTGAAATTCTAGAGACCTAGTTCTCTTTTGAGACTTAATAGATTCTTGCTTCCCCTTTGTAATAATGAATGGAGTTGTCTAACGAGGGGATTTTTTGACTTTTCAGGTTAATTTTTGGTCGAAATTCGACGAATTTAATCTACAAAATTTGTAATTTTTGTTGTTTGTTGAACAATTTTAAGTTGGGAAATAAAATTAGGTGATAGGAAAACCCCCAAAACCTCACACTCTGTAAAATCTAACAATGTTTTTGAAAGTTTTGAAAATTCCAGTAAGATTCATGGCAAAAAACTGATAAAAACCAAGCAAAAACATAGATCCAAAAGTCCCCTCTTTAGACAACTCAATAATGAAACAATGGTTTCTCCACCCTTCTCACAGCTCAGCACTTGTATCAGATCTACCAAAGCTTTTGTGTCACGTGGTAAATTCCAAGGAACTGCAACTCCCATAGATCTTAAATCTAACTCTATTTTAAGGGACTTTAGCTTCGGTTGACATTCATCTAGAGGTGGGTCTAGTCTCACAAGTCCACTCTTAAGCTTTCGTTTTTTGCAGAGCTTACTTTTCTGCTTCTGCAGATTGCTTAGACAACCTTCCAGATTGGCCTCAGATTTCGTAGTCATCTTGGTAGCTTTTCTAGAGGACAACCTTCTAGATTGGCCTCAGATTTCGTAGTCAGCTTAGTATCTTTTCCACAGAGTTGTTGAGAGCTTCTTTTCCTTTCCTTGATTATCCATAGAAAAAATTGTAAAGCAAGAAGAAGAAAGATATTCTAACACCAATAGAAAAGATATCCTAGAACTGGAAATTTAAAAGAAACTATAAAGAACTCTTCCAGCACAAAGACTGCCTCAGGAACCACTCAGCACAAAGTATAAGAAGTAAGAAAAATCTACATCAAATAAAATGTAAGAGATCATTGAAGCCCGGTGGGTTATCTCAAGTGGTTGAGAGTTGTTTATGCTAAGATCTCCCGTCAAATGACGAGGTGGGCCTCAATGTCCCCAGCTGGTTAGGCCCCCTAATTAGGGTGGATCCTAAAATAATTCTTTTATGGATAGGATGGTGGATATAAGACATAATTCTATTTTTTTAACAATTATGATGGGTGATTTAATGAACTTTTATTTTCATAAACAATATTATAATAATAGTAAAATGATGTTTACTAGTAGTTTCAATATAAAAATTATTTATTGATTTAATAACTAACACATCCACAAGTAAAGTGGCGGGGTGAATGTCCTAGACACAACCAACCACTTAGTTTTGTAAAGATATCTGGTTTAATAAACAAAACAAAAACAAAAACTTACATGAAAAAACAAAAACAAAGTGTTACATGTTTGTTTAACCACCATTTAAGAGAAGCTTATTTAAATATTAATCGAGATGCATTTAACCCTGTTATATACTTGCTACACTTGAGTTAATCTTGTTGATCCGCTCATAATATCTAAATGCCTATACTCATAAATACTATTTATATCTAAATGCGTATAGGCATAAATAATATTTTAATAATTTGTTTTTAATTAATTATGAACTAGTCAAAGTTTAATAAAACAAATTTAAATGATTACTTTTGGTTAAAACAATTATGTAAGTGCTTATTGCATACAAATCGCTCTAAAAAGGAGTACACAAGCTAGCAATTTGAGCGGCCCCACCCCTGAGCACATGCAGTGCCCCCCCATTTTGAAGAGGCCCCAGGCCCCAAGCAATTATAGCTCTGCTCAGGTGCGAAGCAGGAAGAACTATAGGTTTAACCTTGCTATCCTCTTGAACCCAATAGCTATTGTGATTTCATCAATAACACAACCAGACCTAGATCCATATGCCTCCAAACCCTGACAACCAAAGGTTCACTTGATAAAAAGCAGCATTTTATAAGATTTTTGAGATCAACTGGAACCACCAGCCTAGACCTGTTAACCATTAAGAGCTATGCGCGGTATTTCTTGGCCTTCCCGTTATTCTAATAACTATTTTGATTTCACCATTCTATATTTGAATTTGAGCTAACAATTTTAGACTTGGAGAGTTTTTTGGGAGATTGCAAGCGGAATTCATAATCCGGGTTTATTGGGGGAAGGATGTCTTCCAGGTATGGTACTTTAAAGTCAAAATATAAATACTTGAAAAAAAACATTGCCATTTCATGATCACTCTTCATAACATTGTAGTAAAGTAAAGAGAAGCAAAAATATAAATCAGGTGGTTGAGAGTTGTTTATGCTAGCAGAAGGTCTAGGGGTCAAATCTCCAATGGGCCTCACTCGATGTCCCCACCACGTTAGGTCCCATATATTTAAAAAATATATTCTTCCATAAAGTAGGTAAGAAAATATCATTGTTGCATTCCATCTTTTATGGATATGATGGTGGATATAAGACATAATTCTTTTTTTTTTTAATTATCATGGGTGATTTAATGAATTTTTATTTTCATAAACAATATTATATTAATAGTAAAATGATGTTTAGAGATAGTTTCAAAATAGTTATGTTTTCTATAATATATTTTTTTTGTTTAAATAGTTTTATAAAAATTATTTATTGATTTAATAACTAACACAGCCACAAGTAAAGTGGCGGGTGAATGTTGATAGGCACAACCAACTACTTTGTTTTGTAAAGATAGTCAGTTTAATAAACAAAACAAAAACAAAAGCAAATTGTTACCCGTATCTTTAACCACCCTTTAAGGGAAGCTTATTTAAATATTAATCAAGATGCATCTAACCCTATTGTACACTTGGGTTAATCTTGTTGATCCTTTCAAGCAAGTCTAAAATGTGAGATAATATCTAAATGCATATAAGCATAAATACTATTAACACCTAAATGCCTATAGGCATAAATACTATTTTAATATTTTTTTAATTGATTATGAACTAGCCAAAGTTTAATAAAAAAAATTAAATGATTACTCTTGGTTAAAAACTAATTAATTTGGAGATAATTTTAGACTTGGAGATTTTCCAGTGAGATTGCAAGCGGAAAGCATAATTGAGGTTTATCAGAGGAAGGAATTTTATGGTATAAGGTAATCGGGGAGGCGGAGGAGCCTCCCTGGTTTCGAAAAAACCTAGATTGCAGATCGGGAACATCATGAATGATCTAGATCTGAATAAGGATGGAAAACCAATGGTTCGGAAGCCAAGGCAGTGCATGCCTAAAGTGGCCATGATTCCGACCATGCAGGTTAGATCATCCAATATCAAAGAAAATATCCAATATATGCTAGACCATGCGCTGATTGGGAAATTTGTGGGATTGCATCCGTTGAAAAATCCCTAGTTTGGTGGATCAACTCTTCTTGGAAACCTAAGGGGCATTATGAACTTTAGCTAGGATCGAAGGGTTTCTTCACCATTTCTTTCATTAACTTTGAAGATAGGAACAAAGTCCTGGATGGGGGTTTGTATTTTTTCTATTCGAAAAGCCTCTTTCTAAGACCATGGAAAGAGAATTTTTTTTCCAGACAAAGAAGAGATGAAAGTAGCACCCATGTGGATCACACTGTACTCCCTACCTCGAGAATATTGGGATCTGGAAATACTAGAGGATTTGGGGAATTCCTTGGGAAATTTCATCAAAATATCAGAGCAAACTCAAATCCAAAGATACATGGCATACGCAAGAATATTTCTTTACATGGATCTGAATAAAGAACTTCCAGAAGCAATCCAAATGATATGGGAAGATGAGGAATGGGTGCAAACCCTAGATTATGACCAGATGCCCTTTCATTGTCAAAGATGTCACAAATATGGTCATTTATTTAGGGATTTTCCCATGAACCACCCAAATAATGATACAGGGAAGGAAGAAGAAAAGAAGGACCAAGGCTTTACAAGGGTTTCTTCAAGGAAGATAGGAAGACAGAAGCAGGAGAATCAAGAGGTCTACAAGAAGATAATGGTGTCAAACAAATTCGAGATACTGGAAGACCTCCCGGAGGAAACTATGGAAAATCCGATGAGGGTAAAAAACGAGACCAATTCCTCTAGGAAAAAGATGGAGCAGTTACCCAAACGGAGGAAGAGACTATCAAAGGAAAACAACAAGAGGAGGAGCGAGAAACAAGAGAGGAAGTAGAGGATATGAACATTAGATATCTAGGTCTAGAAGGAATAGAGAAAGCATGTGTGGATGTAGGAAAGGGATATGCCCCACAGGATTAAGTAATCCTTCTAAAAGAAGCCATCCTCAGAGCCCGGGCCTCAAATCAACTCGAGATAAGCGCAAGTTCCCACAAGGAGATGAAAATAAAGTTCAAAGAACCCACCAAGAAGTCTCGAATGAAATCGAACAAACATAGATTTGTGGAAGCAGGTAGGCGGTTGGTTGAGTCGGGACAATACCCGACCATCAAGGTGATATTGTGCCTGTAATTTCCCCAATGAATATTTTATCTCAGAATATTATCGTCTTGAACAACCCAGGTAAAGTAAAAATATCGAGTAAAAAGATCAAGCAAAAAAATCCAGCCATAGTTTTCCTTCAAGAAACCAAATGCCTAACAGCTCAGATTGAGGAACTCCATAAGAAATTATGGAAGGGAAGTGAGGGGATAGGAATTGATGCAAGAGGTTATGTGGGAGGTCTAGGGATCTTATGAGGCCCTACTAGGGTTAGCTTAGGGGGATTCCATGGCATCAGATATCTCTTATCTACTGACTTTAAGGTGATAGAATTTCCAGTTGAAGGAATGATTACAAATGTATATGGACCTCGCAAGCGTGGTGAAAGAAGGAAATTTATCAAGTCTCTTCAGAAGGTTTGGGAGAAAGCACCTGGCGTTCACTGGATAGTTGGGGGAGATTTCAATCTTATCACCTCTTTGGAGGAGAAAAAGGGTGGTCAATGTAGGATGGAGAAAGAGTGCTAAAAATTTAGAGACAACATTGAGGAACTAGGACTAGTATATATCATCCCAGGAGAGGGATGGTTTACTTGGAACAACAAACGGATGGGGAATAGGCACATTGCTTCTTGAGTTGATCGATTTTTGGTCTTGGAATCTATTACTATTATAGGAAGTGAAATGCACTCAGCCACTCTCCCAGTAGTTGGATCTAACCACTGGCCCATAGAATTGATGTGGAGTGGGTTGGGATATCAGTTCAAAAAACCCTTTAGATTCAAAAATTTCTAGCTAGAACATCCATATTTTGATGAAAATATCAAAACTTGGTGAGAATAACTAAGAAAAGATGAGGGCCAAAGCATGTACAAGTTCAACAAAAACTGAAAGGGTTGAAAAATAAATTAAAAAACTAGAACATGGAAGAATTCGGGAATATTTTCGCTGATAAGAAGTTCATTGAATCTCGCATCCAGGAGATCCAATCCATTTGGATGAATGAAGGATACACCATCAATCTGCAAATGGAAGAACTCATACTCTGTTCACAACTAGAGGAGAGGGAAAAGCAAGAGTAAATTCTATGGCAACAGAAATATAGGAATCGGTGGTTGAAAGATGGGGAGAGAAATATGAAATTTTTCCAGTGCTCGATCATCCAAAACATCATGCAAAAAAAAAAAATTCCATAAAGAATGATAGAGGAGAACGGGTGGAAACCAGGGAAGGAATATATACCTCCTTGAACCAATATATTTATGAGATAATGTCTGAACCAAGGCAGGACATGAGTGAGGAGATTGATCAACTTACTCGGTTCATACTGTATTTGGTCACCCAAGATCAAAATGATCTCCTGATGAAACCTATAACCCTCCTTGAGGTAAACGAAGCAATTTTTCATATGAAGGAAGGAACTTCCCTAGGCCCAGATGGATTTACAGTCAACTTTTTTTCGCTAATTCTAGGATCTAATTAAGATGGAAGTTTGGCGGATTGTGGAAGACTCTAGGGTCTCCAAAAGGATGCTTCCACCTTTCAATGCAATCTTTATCACACTCATTCCAAAATGTGAGAGGGATGACTCCCCAAACAAATTCAAGCCTATAATCCTCTATAATGTCATCTACAAAATTACTACCAAAGTAATTGCAAATAAATTAAATCCCCTCCTCCCGGATCTAATTTACCCGGAACATTCAGGTATTTTTGTAGGGTCGACATATAACATATGGTATCATTTATATCCATGAATTTCTCCATTCCATAAAATCTCAAAAAGTGCCAGGAATGATGGTAAAGTTGGACATCACAAAAGCTTACGATAAGATTAACTGATAGTTCATTAGAAGCATGCTCGAAGCTATTGGGTTTCAAAGACTCTTGGGTCGATTGGATAATGAACTTAGTAACATTAGCTTTCTTCTCCATTCTATTAAATGGACTACCCTCTAGCACTTTCAAACCGTCAAGGGGGATTAGATGGGGGGTCCCTTATCCCCTTTCCTCTTTATTCTAATGGAGGATGGGTTGGGAAGAGCAATTGCATCATCTCGGGATAGTAACGATATCAGGGGACTTAGAATTCACCCAAAATTTAGAAGTTGCTTTTCCCTATCCCAATTAGATACTTGTTTTCAAAGAATTAGAATTTTCTCAGGGATTTTACAATTCATACGCTCTGCTTTGTTCCTTTAAGTCATTGTTTCAAGGGTGATTCTTCTTTGGCAAGGATGGCTGAACTGAAGTGCTTTGTAGAAAATATCAAATAAAAATCAAAAGTAGATAGACAAATACCAACTTCAAATAGATTGGATGGAGAAAATTGTTGCATCTGCTATGACTTTGAAATTGACACACTATTTGTTATGTGCAACCACAAGTCTTGTATTCAGTGTATTTCATAGCAACTACTACATAAGAAATGTTATTTTTTCTATAATTCCTTTTGTTCTGAGGTTTGTTCCATGTAAAGTATCCTTTCAATAGATGATGGTCAGTATAGAGGCTTAAGTGGAACAAATACATTGTTGGAAGAAGCTGTAATTTTAACTAAGCAAGATCAAATATAAAACAAGCTTTTTCTTTCATACTTTAGTGGGTGATGTGTGCCTTAAAATGTACAATACAATCTATGCAAAGCCTAGATATATATCAATCCTCTTCCATTGATGTTAATCAATCCTCTTCAGTAGTGGGGTTTGCATGGCTTTCCCTTTAGATAAACTAGGCAACATTTCCATATGAACCAAATCCATGGGCATGGTGTTTCCTTTTCTTAGCTTTGTACTCAAATTGATGACTAAATTCAAAATGTGTCCTCCTTATCATTCATGGTTTATACTATATTACATACCTCCCTTTAACGTGGACACCTATATTTCATGCTTCCCTCATTACATATCACACTTCCCTCGGCTTTTGCAGATTGCAATTTCATCAAACATCATGTGGGATTCTCCTAGTCATAGTGTTTATGTGTGTAACTTTCCTATTTTTTCCATCATCAACTCCCTCACACCATTGTTGGATGTACACATGTCCAACTATATTTGGTTTTATAGTTTCATAATTTTTACAAGTTGTCCATATCTCATATGCATGGATGATCCCTACCCTTTGTGTACGTATATTTATGACCATTTGTGTGCAAAGTAACACTCAGATTGATGACCAGAAGATGTTAATTTATGTTTTAGGTTTTTTTGTGTATTAGGGTATCAATCAGTAGATAATGTATGTGGATTACAATGGGTTCAAGCCTCTGATCAATACAGTTGATTCACAAGAGTCTTACAACAATGGACACTAGTTCTAGTAACTAGATCACTTACCTTTGGAAACAGTGGAACACGCATGTTCACACATTCCTTTTTCCTGGCCTTGGGATAAGGGGTATTTTGTATTGAATGATATCTTTAAGTATGTATATGAAGAACCACAAGAACCAAAGGAAAACCTTGTTTTGATAAATGGATATGTAGAACATACAGTTGAAGTTCATGTCTCAGAGCCAGGTAACATGGTTATAATCTATAAGTTTTTTTCATTGTTCCATGTAATTATTCAAAGAACTAGCTTTCATTGTTATAGTTTTTATTGCTCCATGTATAGTTGTTGAGGATGAACCAATAGATGAGAATGATGTGATCACCATAACAATGGTGGAGAAGCCTATTGTTGAGGAGGTACATAGTCACACTCAGGAGACATATTTACAAGAAAGCTCAGCTGACAAAAAAAAACCAGCAATTGATCATCTTCCTGTTGCAGTTCGCAATGAAGGGACACCTTCTCATGAAACTCATGTTGCAATCCAAGATGCCCCAAAAACATCTTATTCCTCAATCATAAGCTCTATCCAATCCAATTTAAGGTTAAGTTGTCCAACCCTATATTGCAAGATTGTCACTGAATATCTAATGGACATTTCTTGTTGTAAAGGGGTTAGAGTAATGAAGAAAAATGCAACCTTGTTTTAATAATTTTCATGTTTTAATTTACCCTCCTTCACAATATGTGTTGGTACTCTTTGTACTTCTACGAATACTCTCTCAATTACTCCTTCAACAATGTCTAGGAAATTTTTGTTGTTGATGTGAACTCTATTGATGGCTCATCTAGTCTTCTTATTGCATATGTCTCTTCACTTTCTTGGGATACTCTTGTAAATGGCACATCGAGTTCTCATGTTACAGATGAAAATACTCTTTTCAGTGACTCATCGAATCCTCTTATTGCAACTCCATTATTCTACGATGATGGAGACACCTTCATGATTTGCTAGTACCAATTACTCTTCCTTGAGATAGGTCAAGGCCTAAACCTAAGTGCGTTATCTCCACTCTTGTTGATCGAGTAGAGTTTTTTGAATGTTTTTAATAAAAATATGATGCATGTGAGTTTCTTGATGTCCCATTTGAGCAATATCAAGAGGAATTTTCTCCACGATGGGCCATTAGTCACTTTTTTTTGTCTTTGCCAAACTACAACATATCCCACATAAAAATTTATGGATATCACATCTCAATAATCGATAACCTTGATGGATTTATGAAGGTCGATTGATCTGGAGTTTGGGGGAGTGATGTGTCCATATCCTCAACATTAAGGGGGTTAAAATATTTGGTAACCTTATATTGCAATGATGTCTCTTTGTGTCCCCTGTCCAGCTCAAGGGGGAGTGTTGGAATTATTGATGTAATTTGGCCAGTTAATACCAACCTAATCAAATTTGAATATGTAGGCTCAATAATTCCCATAACCCACACTTAAAGGGACACCTCGCTTCTTGAAGGGCCACCTCGCTTGAGTTCTGTATAAATACACAACAAGCTCTCATTTGTACAATCTTATATTGTGATATTGATCTGAAATACAAAGTGTTATTAAGCCCAAGAATAGTTAATTTTTGCATTCTCTCTCATGGTTGGAATCTCTCTATGGCATCCTTGTGTATTTTTGTTTTTAGAACTTGTGCTTGGATTTTTCACTCTCTCTCAAGCACACTAGATCTATCTCTTTAACACACTTGTGAGAAGGTTATTTTAGAATTTGGGTAATATTTGGTTCCATTGATACTTCTGGTGATCCTTATAAATCTCAGCACAAAGGGGAAAAAAACCAAGAGTGAATGTTCTTAGTACTCACCACCTCAGCTCTCTAACAATAATTAAATATAGTGTGACAACATTCAATGTCCCATCCAAGATCTAAGAAAACTCCTCTCCTCAAATATCAGTGTGGCAACTCATTGATGGGTTGCAGCTGGTACTTTTGGAGAATTGAATGGACTTGGGCACACATACATCTTCATGGATATTTTTTTCTTCTTGATAGTGGATTATTTGTTGGAGATATTTAGTGGAGTAAATCCACTTCTCTATGGTGGGAATTCATGGTTGATGGTCAATGCATAAACACCAATATGGAAATGTAGATTTATCATCATGTTTAATACTTGGAGGTTCAATGCCTTACAATAATGTTTTAAAAATCTAATCAACCAAATTTCAACTCGGACTTGGACTCAGACTCAGCTCTGACTCAGACCAGTTTGAATTTTATGACTAGTTTTACTGAAAAATACATAAAATATAAAAAAAATTAATAAAATATATTTTAAATATTCCAAAGCATTAGAGACAAAATATGCAAAATCTGCTCATGTATATACCACATAAGGGTGAATATATCAAAATGGTCCAACATCGTTAATAAGGATTTTGAAATTTGAAGTAGATGAGGATATGAAACCTATAAACCAACCATAGAAACCCAATTAGAAGCATATTTAGGGGTTGAAAAACTTCTTAAGACCACCAATCTCTAAGCTCATGGGTTGTATCCTCCAACCTCAATTAATGACTAATAATAAAAAATTGTGGTGGTGCCCTACTACTAGGATGAATCATGCCTTACATGACGAATATACTATTCAAACTGCACCCAAAAAACTTTAAAAATATGCAATATTTGGGTTTAATCACCTAACTTGGAAAACATAAATACTCTAGCTCAGTTGTAATGATCGAGTTCTTTTTATCAGTTACTTATTTTGCAACTTCTAGGGGGGGAAGATATGTGGTAGCAAAAAATATCTGAATATAGAAAACCATAATGTTTTTGAGATTATAGCTAAATTGCAATAGGTTCAGGACTAGTATTTTAAAGGTGTGGTTTAGGATAATGCAATATTACAGTGTTGTGATGAGAAATGAACTTATTGCATTATCATGAATGAGCACCATTATAAGTGTCAATGTTTCTGGCTATCCGTAGTTTTAAATTTTAATTAGTTTTATGGATAGTCATAGGAGATACATCTGGGAGTGAACTCACACCTACACACATAAAACCCAGGTCTTTGTTTAATAGCAGTAGAAACAATGGAAATAAAACAAAAGGCTTCAAAAAAATAACATTTTTTGAAATTTTTGGTACAGAACAACCAAAACCTTTTGAACTGTGAAGTAATGCTTGCATATTATTGGAATAGAAATATTGTTTTCAACTCATTGTCGCCAGTATTGCAGATATTAGATTGATGACTAACTATACAATTTTGCAGTTTGAAAAATAACTAGCGAAATACACTACCAAAACAAAATAGACTCATGTCATAAAAAGAACGGATGTTGAGTAATCTTCTTACCTAAAGGAGAGTCTGGAGTTTGATCGGCACTATTCTCTATTGTTTTATATTTCTCTTCATCTAGAGCAGGTGACCCGTCTAACTGAGAAGGGGTGTTATTTTCAGGTTTAGAGGGTCTTGTTCAAGATTGTTCCTGCTGCTTAGGACTATCAAGAAATGGAATTGTGGGTAAATGGTATAGCCTTTAACCAAAATCATCTAATTCACCATCTAAAAAATTTGTGTTGTCACAATGTCAACCTCTTCATCTTCAACAACATGTGATATTTTTACCTATTCAAACAATGTTACAACATTCAGTGGATATTCACATAGATCCAAATGACAAGGTTGAAAAGGTACCTCACAAATAAATACCTTCTCAGTGTCAGGCATGATATCAAATTCATATTCTCTCTCAACATATCCTTTTTTCCCTCTAGATTCTTGAAATCTGGAGCAAATGCACTCCAATTTTCTATATAGTCTTTGGCTCATACGTAAGCTTCCCCTGACATGGCCACTGAAACCACCACTATCCAGATAGGATGCCAAGATAAATATTTCAAAATGAGTGGTTTGTAGGTGCACTCACCAACAAAGGGGAACACAAGATATATATATATATATATCTTGTGTTCCCCTTTGTTGGTGAGTGCACCTACAAACCACTCATTATCACCATTGAAGCATGCAGCCTTCTAGGGAAGACAGTTAACAACATCCTGGAATTCCTTTGAAAGATTCAAGCATTGAGATCCCACAAGCTTAATGTTTTTAGTGACTGCATTGTCACCAGAAGCATTGAATAAATGTTTCAAAGCACGAGTTTCTTTATCCTGAGGTAGACAATTCTCAAAAACTTGAATTGTGTGATCCCTAGAATTAGATAGAAAATACTTGCCACAATTGCTAAAAACAAGTTGCCTAATTAGTCCATTCCCAGGAACCTGAAATATTACTTGTACCTTTCTCGTTTATGTATCAATAATCAATATCTCCCCTTTTGAATTCCCAACATAAATTAAATCACCTCTCTTATTAAATCTTGCAGCAGCATTTTGAAGAGTTGCACTTCCTTAAGAGAATTTACTTCGATGACAGGGAACTTTTTCTGTACCAGCAAAACGTGTTGAAACAGGAAGTACATTTTGGTTTCTTGAATTGAATTCCATGAGGATTGGTGCACTTGCAATAGGACAATCTAAACCCAAATATGGACTGTGTGATCTGGGACGAAGACGGCAATATAAGGCAGTCTTCCAGAGTGTAATATGTGCAACCTTTTGGCCTTCAGCAACATCCCAGAGAGTCAAAGATGTATATGTAGCTGATGTTAATATTTGACGACCACACTTGGACCAACACACGCTTGTGATAGCTGCACTATGGTCCTTGTCATGAATTTACTTAACGACTCCACCGGTTTCAAAGTCCCATATAACACAAGTTCCATATGTACAGCCAATTGTTTCATCTAGACAAAAAACAACTCAAATCTCTTTAAATATGCAAAGTAGACAACGTAATGATAATTGTGAAGAGAAAAGTAGAAACGATATGAGGCTTTATCCTATCAGCAAATAAGATAACAAAGTTTTTATTAATCACTAATATCTTAGTAACAAATATAAGTTCTTAAAATTGTTACATTCATTTCCAAAATAGAAAAGAGAATGTGAAATACTTTTATGACAACTACTTCCAAGTAAGTTGATTCACTAATAGAAAAACTTTTGTTTATTTGTTACAATTTTATATCAAGCACTTTCCTGTCAATGTTACCCCTACCGAAGTTGACCAAGAATTAAAGAAGTTTTGGGCAATTAATCCTTCTAGGGTTAAAGTGTGGAATAAGATTTGGACAATATACCTAGTTTTGTGTGTAAGAAAAGTATGTATTAATTTTTATGCCATTTATGTCTCAAGGTAATTGGTTTTGTTTGCATTAAGGAGGATTATGTTATGGTTTTGTTGAATTTGAAGAAGTGGCTTCAGTCCAAGCTGCACTTTAGGTATTTTCTCGTTATCAAGAACAATTAATAATAAGTGTGGTTGGAATGCACGTCCTCTCAGGATTGCATTATGTAATATGGGAGTCTATATAGATGAATGTCCTCTTGATTGTACATGCAACTTTTTGTTCTTCATTCACCCATTTCTCAAGTAAGAATGTTGGTCTTAATGAAATATAAATATGTTTTTCACCTTCTTGTAGGATTTCACTTACCAAATTTCAATGTTCTTTGCTCAATTTGCATGTCTTCTTTAAGTGGTTATGGGAGAGATTTTGGATATTACAAAATTAAGTGGTTGTTTATTAAATGACATTTATGTTCCATATTTTTTTATCTTTACATTGGTGTTAATTTTTATTGCTTATGATTTGACTATCTAGGCCTCTTGTATTAAAATTAATGAACGTCAAGCAATTGTTGAAGAGAAAAACACTACTTCGAGAACCAGAGGTAGGTACAGATCAATAAACATTTGTTAAGGTTGATACGTTTGATCAAAATGCTTTATTTGTTAAATATCTGGTACATTTCCCATGTGTTTCAGGCACCCATGCGTGCCCTTTTCCTACTAGAAGAGGTCATAAATACACCTCCATTATTTATATTAGGTCATATTCTAACACTTCCATCATATGTGTGTGTTCCAAGCTTGCATCTAACCATGACATATAACTGTCTCTAAGACCCAGTGGTTGATTGGACTATCTTGGAAGCCCATACCCACTCTTTTCCAAAGATTCCTTCCTTATATCGGGTCCTATTCCATCTTTCCTGCTTTCTGGATGTTGCAAGGCTCCAGTATTGTCTGTAAGACCCAATTGGCAGTAATTGAGTGGACTTCCTTGGAAGCCTAGACTGACTCTTTTCAATAGATACCTTCCTTATCTCCGGTTCTATTCCAACATTTACATTTTCTGGGTTTTCCATGCCTCCAGCTAACCATGAGATATAACTATCTGTAAGACCCATTGGTTGAGTGGACTGTCCTGGAAGTCGAGGCCCATTCTTTTCAATAGACACCTTCCTAGGTAATATTCCAACATTTCAATATTTTGGGTGTTCCAAGCCTCTATCTAACCATGACTTAATCATTTTTAAAATCCAGTTATTGAGAGGATTTCATTGGAATCCAAGACCCCCTATTTACCATCGATGCCCTCATTATCTCAGGTCTTATTCTAGTATTTCCATTTTGTGGGTGTTCCAAGCATCTCTCTTGAGCTAACCATGACAAATAATTGCTTGCACGATCTAGTGGTTTTATGGACTGTCTTGGAATACCAGACCCACTATTTTCCATAGATATTCTTGTTCCAAGTTCAAATAATAAATCATGGGGGTTAGTAGTATCCACCTTTTCACCCTACAATGATACCTTCATTGGATTATTAATGGTTGAATGTTCATCACCACATGTTATCTTGGATAAGCAAAAACCCAGTAAAATAATTTTAAGTTGTATTTTTATGCCATTCATTTTAAGTGGGTTTGTAGAGTGATCTTCATTGAATGGATCTTAGCTTTGTTTCCTCCATACATTGGTATTTTCCAGCACAACGGTCAGGAGATAAGAAAAAACCTAGTAAATTCATTTTAAGTGGTATTTTTATACCATTCACTCAAGTGGGATTGCAGAGTGATCTTCATCAAATGGATTTGAGCTTTGTTTCCTCTGTACATTGGTTATTTCTAGCACAATGGTCTTTCACTAAGGATGCTTGCACCATCTTTTACATGATCAAACCTCTAGCAAAAATATGGTAGTCTCGCCATAGGGAACACACTAAAATCGTAAATGTTTTTATGTGGAAGAGATGGTGTTTAAAACTTAAATAGACCTCCACCATCAAGGTTAAAACTTAAATAAACCTCCACCATCAAGGTTAATCTATGATGCCATTACATGCAGATTTTGAGCAATCCTTTGGAAGAGGCCTTGGATTGTATTCATTTTCTGGTATGAGCATGGATGAGAGTTAGATTTTCTTATAGGCTATTGTATTTTCCTGCTTATTAGTTAACAATGTGGCATTCATGAATTTTCATGTGTTCATGGTGTGATAGTTGTTCTTACTTTTTGTTCCTTGCATGTTGTGTAGTTGTTTGAGTGTTGTTATGTTATGTACTCTTGTGAGGAGCTATATGGTTAATGGATTACAATTGTTATGACATGTACAATCATAACATAGTGATGTGTTAATCATATTTCTCTTAACTTTAGTCTCTCTACAACACCTCCAACAAGACTACTGCTTCAAACCCCAACTAATTGTGATTCATGACATCCTAGTCAGGATATCCTAATCATGATCTCACTCAACCTTGCATATATCATTTCTCTTTCCGGAATAATTTTTTCTCTGGCTCTAAACTCCCTTGTATTTATTATAAACCCCAATTTGTTATATTGAGGCTCTGGTGATGGATATCTTTTCCCATCCTATGATTCAACAATAACATTTCTAGTCTGAAGTCTCTTATTGATAAGAGAGATCTTAATACTTAGTTCCTGCACTACATGGTCTACATCAGCTAACTTCTTCGTAAAATATGGAACTTCTATTTGACCTCGAATTGGAATTTTTTATTCTTCTGCATCCCATATTGATATTTTCTTCTGACCACTACATTCACCTTCATTTATTAGCATTGAAATTTGTGGTTCTTCGGCAACCCATGTTGATCTCTTCTTCTTGCCACTACATTCACCTTCATTTTCTACCCCTCCTTTAATTAGATGGCTTTGGATTCATGGTCCTTTGAGAGTATAGTATGAACATAGATAACTCTTAATAGCAATATTGAGAATAAGTATCATCTTGGATCTTGAGAGGAATTATTTTAGATAAGAAGGGGAATCATCTGAATTGGGTTTTTTCAATACCAACTTTATCACATACAAGGGTCACTTGGGTAGTTTCTTGGTAATGCGTGAGTAGAAAAAATGTATGTGTGAGAAGACAAAGTTTCTCAGCCGATGTCTATTGACTACCAATGTTTATATAGTGCATTGAACCATTTGATGCTTCCTTTCGCTTTGTTGGTACATGTGTGCATTGTAGTCCCCGGATGGTTGATTGCGTATACTTAAGTCTAATTAATTGATGATTTTATTATGCGAAATAAATTTAAGTGTGATTTTATAGTCACATTGTACATGTTTTTGTTATTTGGGAATGGTTTTCTTAGTTGGTATGATGGGATCACAGTGTGCCCATGCAAAAGGAAACAACCATTGCAAGTTCTATCATATATCAACTTTTTTTATGCTAAGAGATAAATTCATATTGGAATTTAGTGCATGCAGTTGTAAACATATTGTTTTTGACATTTAATGGTTTCCATGAAATGAAAAAAATTTGTTATCAAATTGATATTCTTACTTTTGGCAATAAAGGCATATGATAACTGAATACCAATCATAGTTGTGGACTTCCCAAAATGATTTGTATTTCCATCTTATTCATTAAGCAAAATCTAATGGAGAACATAAGATGGAGGGAAACTTGGTATATTCTCGATGCTTGACAGAACCATGACCTATGTGGATGGTGGATTGGCCCACATTAGAGGAAGATGAGTTTGGGACACCATTTTCTAATCCTTTACTTCTATATAAACTAAAATTCTCCTTTCCATGGCATCATCCACCATAGCATAGATATTATTTACAACTAAAATTCTTACCAAAGTGTTGAATCAACTTGTATGTGATAACAATTGTTTTTTTCTTTTTGTCCATTTATAATTTTTTTGCATGTAAATGAATAAATTTATCCAGTTTGGACCTTCCTTATACAGTGATGATTAAAATTATTGTTATTGTACAGAACACCTATGGACTATATACCTTGAGAGAGAAGATAAAAGTTTGATCCTAAGGGTCTTGTGGGTAAAAGGGTTGTTTCCCCACCTTGATTGCATACCTTGGTATTGTGGGTAAAATGGTTATTTATGTACCTTAATGGTACACCTTGGTGTTGTGGGTGAAAGGGTTGTCTTCCATCTTTGTTATGACCACTCTTGTTGACCTTTGATCTTGTGTTGAACCTTATTGGTCCTTATGCTATCTGTTTGGACTAAGCTGTGACTGTTTTGGGGCTGCTAAGTTGGGTTGTGACCTTTGTTGAGTTTGCTAGAATGAACCATGATTGTTCCTTGGGCTTCCTTGACTCGATATGTGGTATGTTGACTGTTATTAGGTATTTTCTATGAGTGTAACATTGTTTTTGGTGCCTACCATGACCTTTGAGGTTGCTAGTAATAAGTATTGAGTTGTGACCATGTGGGTTGCCTTGGATTGAGTCGTGACCTATGCTAAGTCAAAACCATGATCTCAATGGGTTGTTTGGACAGAACCATGACCTCTCTGGGTTGTTTGGATATATTCATGACCTATGTGGGTTGTTAAGATAGGTTGTGACCTTTTTTGAGCCTTCTAGACTGAACCATGTTCATTCCTTGGGATTCCTTGAATCGATCTATGGTTTGTTGACTGTTCTGAGGTATTTTCTATGAGTGTGTTGTTGTTGGTTCCTACCATGAATTTTACTAGGGCTCCTATGGTTCTTGTTCATCCTGTTGCAACATATCGAGCATGTTTAGACTTTATAGAGGTTTTTTGTGCTCCTTTTCAGCCTCCTTGAGGCTACTACTATGTATGGAAGTGTGTCTCATTCTGATGGATGTGCTAGAGTGTGGGTTAAGGATTCCTCTACACATTTGAAAGGAGCTTCTATTTTCTTGATATATGACTGTCCTAAAAGACTGTCATTTATTGCAACAATGGGACTAAAAGTTCATCCTCATTTCTAAACTCTTTTGATTAATACCTTGACCGTTGTATTTTTCTCACTCTGCTCTACAACTCTCTCTCTCTCTCTCTCTCTCTCTCTCTCTCTCTCTCTCAGGTATGTCAATTATTTCATTAGTGCCTTGTCTCCTAAGAGACAAATTCTGATCATAATATATATCTAAGTATATAAAGGAAAGTCTAAACCACATTGCTTTCTTCTTTTTGTCCATTTATAATTTTATTGCATGTGCTTGACTAATTCTAGTGTACAGCTATGGGACTATGCATCCAATAGACATGTAGCATAAATTACTACTTTCATGTTTTCAATTTCTTTTTGTTTTGTTTAAACAGTGGCATTCCATGTGGCCATTTCGGACAAAGTTGAACAGTTGTGAGAGATTTGCTAGTTCTCTTTCGAGGTATATATGATAGTGGGATTGGCATAGTCTATCTTTAACTTTTACTTTATTTTATTTATATATCAATTTGAACATGGTTTCTTTCCTTGATTGCAAGTTAGTGCTTGTTTAAGTCACCTCTGAATAAAATGATCACATAATTCTTCATACTTCTTGCTAGTAAGCAAACTCGAAGGTATTGTTGCTAATATTTCATATCATTTCATTTCCATTTTCTAGTGGCTAAGAGTACTTAAATCTAATTCCCATTCTTCTTGATGTGAAATTAAATTAGTAGTATATTTATTTTTACTATTCTATATACAATCTGGGTGATGAGTTGCTCCATTTGAGACAAAAGAAAATTACAAGGGATCCTATCTTATTGATTCCAAAATTTCTATATGATTTTTTAAAAATATTTTAGAGGTTACTTTTTCCTAGGATGGGCATATACATCCTAGGAATGAACATCCAAATCTTATAAAAACTCTCCAAATGTTGTCTAACAATATGTCCATCCATTTTAATATCATGCAATAACTAAATGATGTATTGGTTTGTTAGATGTGGATTTTTTTGTACATATATTTAAAATATTCCAAATTTACTAGTTCGAGTTTTTGGTCCTTTGAAGTTAAGATGGATATCCAAATATGATTGAAATTATATGAAGGTTGTGTAAGATGTTCATGGAACCTAAGAGAATCATGCACCTGTGTTCATTTTATAGGGGATGGTGGCATGGCCCACATTGGAGGAAGATGAGTTTGGGACACCATATGTTCATCATTTGCTTCTATATAAACTGAAATTCTCCTTTCCATGGCATCATCCACCATTATCTTCAAGTTACTTATGAATTTTCAGTCAAATTCAGATATATTGGCATGACTCTAGATAACTCAGTAAATAGTTTAACAGTGGATGCATGGTTTTCATTCTTATAAATTTCCAGTATTTTTGCATTTTGGATCATTCAACCATACAAAATAATGATTACCAAGTTAATATAGATCCATAATGGCTTACCTTATACTAGTCCTTCAACTTCTTCAGCTTCTTTTATTATGTGCAAAAATATATTTGCACTTAATCAATGTAGTTGAAAGACTTGAAGGAATAGTACATTGAGGTAAGCCATTATGGATCTATAGTAACTTGGTAATCATTATTTTGTATGCTTGAATGATGCAAAATTTGTTTGAATATCATCACTGTCAAGCAATAACTTCTTAAAGGGTGCTAGCTCAATGGTAGAGAATCTGTCTAATTATAGGCAAGAGATTGGTGGTTCGATTCCTTTGTACCCTATCATAAATTAGTGACTAAGAAAACGACTAAATTCTCATATATACAACTATTAGTAGTTAATTTCCAGTATCTTATAGCGTGACTAACATTTAGTTGTATTTATCATTAATATGTTATCATCCATTAGTTTATTTAGTCGTATTTTTTATCTTTAATTGTGACAATCAATGACTAATAAGTCAACCAATTAATGACTAAGTGAAATACAACTAAGTTAGTCAAGCTATAAGATAGTGGAAATTATATATTATTAGTCGCTCACTAAAAAATAGTCATTTATAGCCAAATTTTAGTCATTTTTTTAGTCATCAATTCTTAATTTTTTACTAGTGATAGGTATATCTGGCAGATCAAAACTTTCTTCTTGTTGTATGTTTGAATTGTACGTCTCCAGCATTTGTATTCAATGAATTGTACGTCTTTGCTCACCACAACCTTTTTGGTGACAAGATTATACAGTGTGTACGCCTTGTGTTGTTCACAGTAACCAGTGAAAATGCAACGGTCACTTTTCTTATGCAATTTTCTTCTGAGTTCATAAGGTATATGTGCAAATGCAATAGAACCAAAAATTATGAGATGTACGACACTAGTCTTAGTGCCACTCCATGCCTCTTCAGGAATCTTGTCATGGACAATTATTGTGGGTGATTTGTTGAGCAAGTAGACTAACCATGCAACAGATTCAACGCAATACTCATTTGATATATTCTTGTGTGACAACAGCCTATGGGTCATGTTCATGATGGTTCATTTTTTTCATTCAGCAACTCCATTCTATTTTGGAGTGTATATGGTGGTGAATTGTTTATTGAAGCCATGCTGCGTGCAAAAGTCTAAAAAATCATGTGAATCGTATTCACCTCCACCATCTGACCTAATCATTTTAATGAAATTTAATACATAGTGCCTCTCAATGAAAGCCTTGAACTATTTGAACCTGGAGAAGGTCTCTGATTTGTTCCTAAGGAAATAAATCCATTTTTTCCTACTAAAATTATCAATAAAGACCATAAAATAAAAACTACCTCCAATGGATTGGGTTTGCATGGGTCCATAGAGGTCTGTATGAACTAACTCAAGATGTTCTTTGGCTCGAGATGTGGAAGTGGGGAATTTGTCCTTGTGATGTTTACCAGTGATACAATCCTGACAGGTGTTGGATTGTTCATGAATAATTGGTAACCCTTTTCCCATTGACTATTTGTGCAGAAGATTGAGACTCTTGAAGGGAAGATGACCGAATCTACAGTTCCATAACCAAGATTCATCTAGACTAGAAACTGCATGGGATACAGACTCTTGAAGGTTGGCACTCTTGAGACTGAGAGGAAATATTCTATTCTTGGTCATTTCAACTTTGGATATGAGTCTCTTACTGGGGGGTTTATCATAAATAGTACAGTATGTATCATAAAACCTAATATCATATTGGTTATGAAGTAATTGACCTATACTGATCAGATTGACATTCAAATGTGGTACATTAAACACGTCAAGAATAAACTTCTTTTCATTTTTCTTAGCAAGTACAAGAATAGTACCTTTCCTTTTGTTGGAACTAGAAATTTATCTCCTAGCTTGATATTCGTGACAACAAAAGAATCCAAAATAGAGAATAGTGACATTTAATCGGGAGACATTTAAATGGCTGTGTAAATATGTGTTTTTTTTATGTCACCGCAAGTGGTGATATATATATGGCTACAGTGTATTAGTTTTTCTGTACACGAGTTAGATATTTAACATAAAATTTTAAAAATGATTTATTTTCATGATTTTAAAAATGATTTATTTTCATGTTGATTGGTTTAAGTACGTGATAACCTTTGATATCTATTTTTGTCCTCCAGCGTTGGCAGGGAAAACATCATACAAATTAAAACTGGTGTGACCGGAATAGAAATTTTTGATTTGCGATTGGCTGTGTACACAGAAGCCTTGGAGTTGTCACTTGGTTTTAAATCAATATTTTACATGCAGCAGCAGAGTAATAAATGCTGCGACGACTGCACTATGATTCATTGTCAGGCCTGGAATTTGACGTTCCACAGAACGTTTTTTCATTTCCAGACGTATTTGACAGGTGATCATGATTTTGACACGTCAAATATGACCAGGCATAAAATAGTTAACCCGTCAATTTGACGTTCGTGTTGGCAGCAAACCCGTCAAAATTTTTTATAGGTTAATAAGCCAAACAGGGGTCTAGGAGTCTAGGACTAGTCTCCAGCCTGCGGAGTGCGGAAGTTGTCTACATCTGCCACGATTTCGCCCAGACAACGAAATTCCGGGTGAAATCCTCTGGACCCCGGTGACCCTCGACGTCTCCCAGCATGTTGACCCAAACCCGATGTGACAATGTAGTGGCAGGTCCTTCGTTCCACGTAGGAGGACGTTAAATGCATGGAGTTAATGCAGTTAATACACGACAATGTGGTTGGTGAATTTGAATTCCGTTGATCCTTGCATCTTCGCCTGATGACATCCTCTCCATTTCGCACCCACACTATAACACCTCTGCCTCTGCAACCAACTGAGAAGAGACCTTTGTAATACCTCTACAACCAACTAAGTAGTGCTCTGATATGGTACCTGCAACTCAGCCGCACCAACACGATGGCCATCAAGGATCAGCGGAAGCGTTGAGTCCTCTATATAACACCGGACCATTCTTTGCAATGGAGAAAACATCTCAGAGCCATCTCTGCAACACCTGAACCATCACAGGGCCAGGAAAATAGAACTTTCGAGGAACCCCATTCAGCATCACCCGAAAGTTCTATGGTATGCTCTCTTTGGAAATTAAATTGTAATTAATTTAATGGCCAATCATTATATTTTATTGTGGCTGTTTTCTCCAAATCCTTCAGTCTCTGTAGGAAGAATGAAAATAAAAATAATCTATATACAATTTAGTCAATAAATTATGAAATGGGTTTATCTGATGGGGAGCATAGTGATGGTTGATAGCTTTTGGCGTTCATGATAGACCGATTCACTATCCAAAACATGTATCACATAACTAAAATGTTTTGCGAATGTAGAACTGTTGAAATCTGCAGAAAACACTGATATTCACGAGTTAACCACACCAGTGCAATACATGAACGATTTAGGGGCAGGGTTCTCCCGAAGCATATGTGATAGTTTCATCTCTCCCTAATTCCAATATGATACTCCTGGCATTAATCCCATCAACATAATCATTAGATCCTTTAGTTTCTAAATCCAAGCCTACGGGTTGCAGTCCTATATCTCTAAACTCTTGAAAACCCACATCAGTCATGCATTCTGCACTATTTCTAGCACCTAGGTCTTGGCTAGTAGCTCCAATTCTAGTCCCAGAACTTGTTGATTCACCCACTGAAGAAGCATATCTGTATGCAAAATTATAGGGGAAGATCCAAATCTAGTAAAAGCCCCAATTCTATATATCTATCTAGGTCCACCTTTGCAGAAACATAATATGCATCCCCTGTTAGTTCTCTCGACGCACGCCTTTGATAACCACCTCTAGCCACATATCCCTGTGGGACCCGACCCCAACAATAGATTTATTTGTTTGTTTTCTCTTACTGCACCTCAAATTGATACATCTACCCACTTTGTGGGGAGGAAGCCCAAGACTGCACACTGTGGAGTCTGTAGGTCAAAATCATAGCTCATAACAAAAAGACTCCTACCTAATTATTGACCCGCTTAACCTCACCAATGTGAGCTATCTATAGGTACAGAAGGGGAAGGACTACGATGATTGGTATCAAAGCTTGGGATATACTGGTTATAAGAGTTAAACACTCAGAAAGGGCATGGTTTATGGCGAATAAAATCCAGTTTTCTTAAAAACTTCACTTCCCCATGAAGTTTTATTTTAATTTGTTGTTGCCTTTGATTCTATTGTTTGACACATCATGGTAAATAAACATATAGATTTGTTTATCACATTCTTTTCTTTTAAATATAATATAAGCTTTGATTAAAAGTTTTCTTTCTTTAATTTAAATCTCATAAATTATAATGTTTTTTATGGTTTTGTTATATAAGATGGTTGATATCATTGGATCTCATAATTTATAATGTTTTGTATGGCTTTGTTATAACAGATGATTAATAGCATAGGAATTTCGATTTCTCAAAATTCTCTTGGTGAAGCTAAGATTTCTATTCACTCGAGTAACCAACTCTCATCTCTTCAAGTAAGAGTTCTAAAATATGGACTTCAAACAATATAAACAAATTATATATTAGCTAGAAACATTTCTAAAATATGAGCTTTGAACAATATAGACAAATTGTATATTAGCTAGAAACATATTAGGGTGCTTTTTTAAAGAAAATTCAAGGCTCTATAATTAATAAGTTTAATTTCATAATAAAAATCGATACTCATAACTTTAAACATATATACTTTTTTAAGAGAAGCTTCTTATATGTATGGGGTTATATTTACAATCATGTCCAATGATACTTTTAACATGTATTTATTGTTATCTTTATGGTTTGTATGTATAGGAAATTGATGGTTTTTATAAGTCTTTTCTATATATGGTCTTTCTTTATACTTATGCAAGAGTTAACTCTTGGTTTCATTTATTTTTTTAATATAGGTTCTTACAAACATACAAATGTCTCAAAACAAAAAGAGACAAAGTAACAATTGGAGAAATGTATGGATGGAAAAAAGAACAATATTCTAACACTCAAAATTAGGGTGGTTTTTTTCTTTCTGAAAAAAAGTTTACACAAACACAAAAAAAAATTGACACTCACAAATTTGTGTAAAACCTAAAATGAAGGTCATGAAAAACGCTGACAGGCAGAGGGAATTTGAAATTCCAGGCCTGGTCGTTGTCCAACTCCAAGGCTTCTGTCATGTGTACAGAGCCCATCTCGACTTTCAATGCTTGTTTTTCTTTGGAAATTGTGGGCGGCTCTTTTCTTCTCCGCGGATTTCAGCGTGTGTTTCGTTGCAGGCTGTGCTTTCGTTGGTGTTTGGCCTCCTGCAAAACGACTTGTCATTTCGTCGACTCTTGTGTGGTGGGTGCGTGCATCTTTTTGTTTATGTTCGATATGCTGAACTCTTCTTTGGTCATCCTCTGGTTGTTAGTTTTCAATTTCGGCTTCGGTTGCTGCCCTCAGTTGCGGTCAGTATTCATTTTGCGGTGAGTATACATTTTGTAGTTGGCAATTTTTCCAGGGTTTCCGTATTCAGTAGACACCATTCCTCAAGGGGTGGTTGTTTGCATAGATTTCGTCTTTTTACTTACGTGTTTTCTTTAACCACGTGGACGCATTTGGCCAGTCTGGTCCCCTATAGACATTGCAATCTCCTTGTGTTGTTTTCATTACAGTGTTCAGGTTTTGTCTTTGTTCCTGGTCTGCAATCTCGTCGGTGTCTTCTCTTGCGTTGTCGGCTTTGTCTAGGGCTTTCTTTGCAAGGAATGACCGTCATTGCTCTATTGTGGAGCTTTGGCCATTTGGTTTTGTGCACACTCTATCAGTTACTGGTCATCATTGTCAAGCATATATATGTGAAAATTGAGTCTTTTGCTTAATTTGTTTGGAATGCTAGTAGTGACTCCTCTAGAGGTATGTTTGTCTGGACTTTTTGGTGTGGAAGTACTTTTGGGTCTGATAGGTTAAGATTTTCTTTTAGTGAACAAATGTTTTGAGAGCCTTCCCAAAATGATAGCCAAGTTTATTGTTAATGTAAGTGAATTTATCTTTGATATGGGTATAATTCGTTGTTCAGTTGGCATGGTTGCATGTTAATGGGTATACTCGAAAATAGACTGTTTCTACAACTATAGGTAACAGTTGGTAGAAAAACAAATGCTTCGCAAAGCATTTCTTTTTGCAAATTTTTAAAGTCCAGCCTGCACTTCATGCAGAGTCAGCTGCATGCAGTGTTTGCATACCCTAGTGAACCTGTCCATTGTTAGATGTGCAAGTTATCACATTCTAGAAAAAATCTGGTGCAAACGCAGCTGCAAGCACCACCACCTGCAAAATTCGAAGACAAAGCTGGTGCAAACGTAGCTGCAAGCACCATATGCAAGATTCGAAGACTGTGGAAAACATTGGATATGCAGCCACCAGAGTTTATATTTCATCCAAGTAAATATGGGAGATTAATTTATCTATTATACATGTCACCAATGCTAATGTTAAGACATGCCTCACTAAAAGTTTGCTTCTAATTTATTTCTGAGTTGTTGTTCTACTTTTGGTTTAGGTTCCTCTTCTTGAATCTCCCAGCCTATTTTTCGCAAATGTTTTACAACATTTGGATTGATTTTTGTCTATCCTATTTTCCTTTAGGCTGAAACATAGAGACACATGCTTTCTCTTCCTTCAAACAGCAGTTAGACTGTTTATTCTGGTAGTCCAATTGCCTTAAGCTAGAACATAGATGGAATACGGGGTGTCCCCTCCTCATTTGTTCCTTTCCTTCATAGCAGAGTTCGTGGGTATATAAATCCAAATTGAAATATTATGAACTTGTATTTCACTCAATGAACATGTTTTCAGTTTTGTTGAATGAACATGTTTTCAGTTTTGTTGCATTCTGTTTTATAGGTAGTTTTCCCAATTGTGCACTATCCCTGTCAAGCATATTCCTATGCAGTGAGTATGGATTTTATTTGAAAATGGTTGCTCGTTATCTTTGGTTGTTATATTTTATTTTAAAGGACAATGTTTTTTAAAGGATCTATTTGGGTGCTATGAAGGCAATTTTTTGTCCTCCTGATAAATGTTGTGTTTCTTTTCCGTCTATAGCTTCCTGGGCTGTCAATAATATAAATAAAAATGTTTATTTGGCTTATACCCCACAAAACCACTAGACCACACTATATAGCTAAATGATTTATTAATGAATTACTCTCCCCAAAGCATAAATTTGTATGAAACTGTTGCTAAAACTGAGACATCATAATCATACACTATTCATTTCCTATCTCATAACAACAAACAAACTTCTCACACACTTGACTCTTTCCATCTTTGCATTCACTTCTGGATAATCGTTTATCCTTTATTATTTCTTATTGCAGCAAGACATAGCAATATATGGTTCTTCAAGACATAGCAATATATGGTTCTTGTGAGTCATGTTGTTAGTGATGCTAGTTGCCACTCCTGTTTATTGATATTTTTTTTAACTTTAAACTTTCTTTACCTCCAAATGAAATATTTGGTTTTAGCTAAGGTGAATACTTTTGAACTCTGTAAATGTATATATCTGGTTTTATCTAGGATGAATAATCTTGTTTACTGCAATTCTAAGGCAAATAATATATCTTAACTCAGTTAAAACTCATTTTCATGTCAATGCAGTTGGAAACCACCTTTGAACTCTGAATGTAAAGAATGTGTATGTACGTTATTCAAGTTTATCAAAATATAGCACTTCTTTTTATTTTTTTGGTTTGGGAGTACACTTTTAACCAATTATCAGCTTTAACGATTCTCTCATCCTTGGTAATGAGCTTATAATTTTCTTGTTATGAGCATTGAAGAATCTTGACAAAACCTGAGGTGAGGTTTGGTTGGGGTGGGGTGAAGAGGGTTTAATAAACTTGTTTGAGCAATTACTAACTAAATTGTTTTCCTGGGAAAGTTACCACCCAAATGCTAGATAATTGACATTGTACGGGAAAGGGCTCTTTTGTTGAAAGACAAAAACCAGGCATGATCCAAGGTCATTTCCCCAAAGTAGCATCATGCAGAGAATTGCAAATTCCACATAATTACCAATTCCACATTAACTCTAAAAATCATTGTCATTGTGACTTCTACTGAAGTTTCCTAGAAATTAAAATTTCTTAACGTCATCTTCATCTTCTAGGTTAATGTTGCAAAAGGACCAGCCTTGATTGTTGCATCAATAATGTGAAGGATGGTGACGCCATTGTCACATATAGTATAAACTACAATAAGTTTTTTCTTTTCCATAAAGGCAATGAATTCTAATAGCTGGTATTATGTTCTAATTTTACAATAAGATGCTTATGGTTATTAATTGAGAAAGGTTAAACGTGTATGGGAGGTTTGCTTAATTGGAAGCCATGCTTTAAAATATAAAATGGCAGATAGTTTTGTCACAGATAGTCTAGACTACAATACTCTTTTTCTTTCACAAAATCAATGAATTCCAATAGATGGTATTAAGTTATAATTTGGTTTATGAATTCCAATAGATGGATAGATTGTATTGATTGTATTAAGAATTATTTTTTTCTTGGAATTTCGGATATTCTCTCTTCATTAATACAAGACATGATTTTCTCGAGAGCAAAAGTAATTGACTTAAGCTATCAAAATTATTAAAAATTAATATTTTCTTGGGATTTTCAGATATTCTTTCTGCATTAATACTCAGACATGATTTTATGCATGCTTGACACTAGAGCCAAAGTAATGGAATTAAGCTATCAAAATTATGGGGTTTTCAAGTGACACTAAATAAATAATTAACTTAAAGTAATATTGGTCAAATTTACTTAGAAGATTAAGTATAAAGATATAAATTTAAGTTCAATTACGTGAAACTTTAGTGCAAGAGTTTTATAATGATTTTAACTTTAAACATGGTGTTAACTTTATAATGAATTTAACTCTATAATATAATGATTTTATTTTTAAAAGTCTAGTTCATTGTACAGCAACTATATGTGAAAGTTTGGTTCATTGAATTTTTTAACATATAGTTTCGTTCATTTACAAAGTATTTGTTTACATAGTATACACTTGTATTTGGAAAATATTTTTATTTTTTCAATAAGTAGGTGATTTATTTCTTATTTAGTTTTTCTTAGCATAAAAGATGTTTTTATTCAATTTTTGAGAAATTTAGTTTATATTATGATAGTTATTAGTGAAATCCAATGGATTTAAATGAAATTCATAGGAATTTCCTTTCACATCTAATGTATATAGGTTTTAAGAAAAATCATGGCTTTAAGGGCTATATTGCATCTGCATGTTTTAACTTCTTGTAGTTATTTTATGATTTTGGTTGAGTAGTCACTATGAAGGTTATTTATTCTACATATTTCATTGAAGCCACTTGTGTGTTTACGTGTATGGTACACCCTTCTCCAAGTTTACCTAGATGTATCCATATTTAATATGCAATAAATTGGATCTTTGATCATGAATAAAGATGCTAAGCACACATTTTGCATCTTTTTCAATTATCTTTGTTTCCTCAAAATATTGAGAAATCAATTTGATGGCTAAGTAATTTTTTGGCAAAATAATTTTCCTTTTTGTTACAATTTTGTGACAAAGTACCATATTTCTATAGTTTATATAGCAATAGTTATTACCAACTGCGATGGCATTGCACCTCGTGGCTCTTGTTGTCTCTTATTGTAATATACGAGATTAGTATTCTTGAGCACCCCTAATCCATTTGCTTCTAAGAGGAGGGTAGCACAATATTGGATCGTTCTCTAAAATACGTTTTAAACATTCCCTTGAAATGAATTCCAAGTTGGAGGAAAATTGTGGAAAACACAACGGAGAGAATTCAATAACGTGCAAGAGGATTTGTGAGAGAGCTAGAACTGTAATCCACATTACAGTGCCGTAAATATCTTTGCATTTTCATAGTTATACACTATAGAAACGCTTCAACAAAAATAAATAACAGGAATGAAGTTTAAACGCTTCAACAAAATCAAACAAAACAATAAAACTAAAAATGGTAATAAAATTTTGTGATTGTGCTTTGGAAAATTATAGATGTGGGAAAGAGCTATCTATTGAGCTGCAAAGCATTTAATGCTAATGCAGATGCAGCAAGCTTGATGGTCGTTAAATATTAAGCATAAATGTATACCCGATATGAATCAGTCAGACAACCTTTTGATATGGAGTCAGACATGATACATCACCAATATATTTTGAATGTTATATATAAAATATCATGAGAAAACTATAAAATTGTACATTTTCACATATTATTTAATGTTTATGATTAGATATCTTTAATTTATTTTCTATTTATAAATGACTCACTTTACAATTATAAAATTGAAGTGTATTTAAGTGTAATTTATTTTCTATTTATAAATGACTCACTTTTACAATTATAAAATTGAAGTGTATTTAAGTGTAAAGATTTATATAGTTAATTATAATTATTAAAAGGTTTATTGTTAATGTACAATTTGTTATGTTTAAGTGAATTTGGTTATTTAGTTTGTATGTTTATCTACTAATCTAGTGGGTTCAATGCCACGTCAACAAATTTTATAGTGAGGCATTCCAAATATTTGTAAATAAACTTAATTTATCTTATAATAAACACAAGATAACAATATACATATTGTTGTTATTCATTTATTTATTATGTTGACACTCATTTATGATCATGACTAATCTTGATTTCTACATGGCATCACATTTAACACTTCCACTCTTTTTTTTCCTAACAAACGTGTATAGCTATATATGTCTCAGGTACATGTTTTTTACATTGAAAATCACTCTTTTAATTGGTTCAATTATTTTGGCTAGCAATATCTTTTGTTGGCCTCGTTACAATTGAGGAATTGATATGTTGTTGTGAGGATCTATGTGCTTGCTCGACTGGTGGGCACTTCTCCATATTTAGATCACAACTCTCCATGAAATTTTGACACTTATTGCCCTTTGTTCTTGGCATCTCTCTTTAGATCATTTGCAGTTGATTGTGACTTACATCTCTTAGCTGTGGCGGTGGCAGAGCTACAACAACTCAAGGGATGTTGAGTAATCTAGACATCAAATCCGTTAGAGATCTAGATTGTGATCCCTGGGAATACAATCTCTTTGCATATTGTGACCTAGGCTTCTAGCTCTTTGTGCCATCATAGTGGGTGTCTATGTTGTTAAAAATATGTGGGCACTCTTTCACCAATCGAATAGGAGATGGTCTTTTCTTGGCAATTTTTAACTTCAACAAATCTCTTTGATTTAAAAATTGATCCAAACCATGGTTTCTTGCTCTTAGTTCTAGAACATTTGTGGCTTTTATCCATACATAAGGCTAATTTTTGTGCAAAATAGATGCATCGACATCCTCCATGTTTAAATCTTTGGTTGATTGGCACCTTGTATTGTTTCTCAAATCATGTATTGGCTCAACCTGTGATAATGATAGTTGTAGATCATGTCCCATTGGTTTCGATCATGGTATTTTGGTTTACAACTTCATAATTATTTAAATCATAGTTCTTTGTATTTTGCAAATTGTGTCTCTTGTTCTCTTCATTACCAAGTGGATGGTGTGTCATTGTCATAGGTTTGCAATGATGTCAACTTCCTTATTTGGATAAGGTGGATGGCATGTGGACCCATGTGATGCCATACCATCCACTTTATGTCAAATGTTAATTATGTGGATAAGCATCTTTATTTTGGAATTGAGTGGAAGGTGGCATATTAAACAATCTTTTAATTGTAGATATGGATTGTGTGGTTAGGGTTTCTTGATACAACATATTATTGGTTATGTCCATGAAATCAAGGGGAGGATTTAATACCTCAACCTCCTTACAATTCAAAATATTATCATTACTAATTAGTTTGAAGGATTGAGATCAATTAGTAAAATTTGATAACATGTTTCTTATTTGATATTAATTCGTATGGAGGTTAATATGCACGTTGCCAAGTGTGTCGACGGTTAAATTTGGGTGATGTTTGAACTCGTACAATAATGTTCAACTCTAATATTTATTTAATTCCTCAACAAGCAGTTTTCTCAAGGCTTGTGATTTGAAAACCAGTGACGGACATCTCGACGTACTTTCACAATCTGATGGAAGGTGATCATAATAGACATGGTGTTGGGCCCCAAATGTAATTTTTTATTTTAAGTTTTACAAGTGTTTGCTTATGATTGGAAAACTAATGATATACATCTCAATTTACTTTCATGATCTAAGGGACATGGACGTGATGTTGGGCACTACAATGTAAGTTCTAATACTTTGATTTGTTTACAATCTAGACTAGGTATATTGGAATTGAGTAATATTGAAACCCCTTGATATAATCCTCTTTCTGCTAGCAATTTTTCAACTTTTTTGGAAGGAATATGTATGAATATGTACCCTAGGATATTGGACAATTGAATGTATTAATTAACTTATAACCAAATTTATATTTTATGCATATCCCTTATCTAACCCTCTTAAGAACACAATAAATAATGACAATTATATAATGATTTTGCTATTAACCTTGTAGTCAAAACAAATGCATTAATTAACCTTCACTATATTTCTAACTTCTATATATCCTTTATTTAACCCTCTCGAGAATACAATAAATAATGGAAACTATAGATGCCTCTATGTCCTGCCTTCTAATGAAATCAATTATAATCGTCTAGCATTGTTCATAATGTGTCTAAGACCATAAGCAATCCATAAGTTTCCCATCTGAAGATCATGTGAAATAGAGATAGAGTTTTTCCTTAGAATAAAATATTATGCATGACACTTGAAAATGTTTAGTGTAGGAGGCTCTTGCCAAATTTTTCCACTTTAACTATGTTGGAGAGACTATAAGTACTTTGTAAATTTTTCATTTTACAAAGAAATTTTCAGCTATTTCATTTTCTCTATGTAAACACTATACAACCCCATGTACCAAAGTCGTTGAAAAAACTTTGAATAAATATTACATCAAGATTTCACCAATGCCATTCTTTGTATTGTATAACGAGGAAGTAACAATGTGTAAGAGGAACAACGCAATAAATGTCTATGCAATTGCATTTTTCTAATATAACATTCCCATGAAAGTGTTCTCACAACTATTTACCAATGCAAATGCGAACTCTTACAAAGATCTTTACACATGTTGATATAACCCTTACCTAAGCACACCTTACTAAGATAAGACTTTGAAGGCAAAATGTCGACATTTTAAGACGTTACCTTCACACACTTTTAAGGTAAGTAAGATTGACTAGGAATCCATTATGATATGCGCTTCTTGATTTTTTATTTGAATAAGAAAGTGATATTTTTTAATTTAAAATAAAATAAAATTAGTGACATGAAATCGTCATAGAAACCTTGTTACACATTAACATTAAAAAGTTTAAAATGGACACCATAAAAACTCTAAAATAAATGCCTTGTTAGAGAATATATATATATGTTAGGAAAAAAAAATCATAGTACATTATATTAAAATCTAAGTATAAACCATATTGTTCATTTGGACTATAAAACCATAAAAAAAACTTCTATATCCATGTTATTCGGAATATACATTTCTCTGTAAAAATATATGGATGCATAGATAGGAATCAGTCTGAGAAGAATGAATATTAAATACCTCATTCTAAGTATGAATGCAAACAGAAGATTGCAGAGGCACTTTTGTCTCATTACAATGCAGCACCTCGCTTGAGACAAATGACATTGATATTAAATTCTCTTTCGTATTCAAAATTATCATAGTCTAAAGAAATTTCATAAATGAAAAGAGGAAATAAAAATATGTTAATAAAATTAAAAAGAAACCTTGCCTATTTTCAGTTTGGTGATGTGACAGGATGGATAAAAATATCATGTAATTCAGAATGGTTGTGACAAGGCAACTTTGATTATCAGTGACATGGGTGTATTAATAATGTGGTTTGTTTCTTTATTTCGAAAATGCTAAGGCCCTTAGTGTAATGTGTTATTTTCTACAGCCTTGTTGATTGATATCTTGGGTGAGACTGGGTGAGACAAGGGACTCTTTGTTGATTAATATCTTGGGTGTGACTTATTTTTGAATGATTGATATTTTGGGTGAGACAAGGGATTCTTTGTGGATTAATATCTTGGGTGAGACAAGTGACTTACTTTTGAATAATTGATATTTTGGGTAAGACAAGTGACTCATTTTATAATGGAATTGTTTGTCTTTATATGTATATTTATGATATGTGATTATGCTCGTATTTTATCAATGAATGAACAAATTCAATGTAATTGTTATGACTAGAATTTATATCCTACATAGATTAGTGTTTTGTGAATCTATAAAATGTTTTGTAAGAGTCACATTTTTTTTTCATCAAGACAATATTAGCAATATGAGCAACCTAAGAACTCTTATTAAGAGTTATGATCTTAGCTTCCAAGAATTCCTGCACAAGCCTTTCAGTCCCATATTTCTAAAAATGGCCATATCAATAGAGATGAACTACTATGGCGCTTTTAATAAAGCCAAGCTCAATAACATGTTCCATACCCTGTCAAGTGGAGGTTTTGTGGTCATTTCCTTGAAGACCACCTTACATTTTTTAGTAGGCTTGGAATATGAAGACATGTTAAGACATATTTACTTCCATATAGTACAAGTAAGCCTTAAAGGCAAAGTAGTCCTTTTTCAGTGTCTAGTATATTAGGGAATTCTTTGTAGTGGTCCAAAATATTTCTTATTTTTTTGTACATTAATTCTTCCTGTCATGACCTGTGTCCATAGAAATTGAACATGGCTTACTGAGTAAATTAAGATTACAACAATGGATTGTAAAATGGTTTAAGTGTTTCTGCTTATTTTATTAAAATAGCTTGAGGTTCTCAAATTAACTAATCTCTCGGAGATATGCAATATTTATTTCTTTCAATTTTTTTTTATCTTAATGGGTATTCAAAATATATTGTATAAAATATTATTTCAACCACTTAACATTGTTGTAAGTAGACCTTTTGTTTGCAATTTGCAATTTACATTGTTGTAGGTAGAACATCTCTTTGCAATTTACAACATTTAACTATTAGAGTTAACTAACTTACAACATTCAACTACTCCAGTTAACCATAACCATAGATTAAATTCCTGAAAGTTGCAACAGCATAAATCATAAATTTACTGCAAATCATAAAATATATTGATGCCTTCACTAGTTACAAATCAATAGCAACATCTGTCAAGATTTTCAGTTTAGACAGATGCTATTGAATGTTGCCATGTCAAGATTTTCAGTTTAGACAGATGTTATTGAATGTTACCAAATAAATCAATAGCACTAGTACAATTCAATAGCAGCATCTGTCAAGATTTTCATTTTGGACAGATGCTATTGAATGTTGCCAAATAATAATGGGCATCACTTTCTTTTTATTAATGAATTCTAACTTGCGGTGAGCGTGGATCGAACACGCAATCTTTAGATCTTCAGTTTGACACAGACAGTAGACCCAACAGAGCTATCCCTACAATTTTAAGATTTCTCAATGGGTGTTGATTATGTAGATCTACTCTCAAGTTATGCCATATCATTATCAGTTAATTGTTGCACACAACAGAGGGCATTATGCCATTAAACACCAGGAAAATTAAAAAAACAGAGGGAATTATGTCATTAAACACCAGAAAATTTAAAAAGCACATACAACATAGTGCATTGTGCCAATAAACACCATAAAATTTAAAAACAAGATACAACAGAGTGCATTGTACCACTAAACACCATAAAAATTAAAAACATTATGTCATTAAACACCAGAAACTTTAAAAAACAGGGCATTATACCATCAAACACCAGAAAATTTTAAAAGCAGATACAACAGAGGGCATTGTGCCACTAAACACCAGAAAAATTAAAAAGAAATGGAGATGTGAGGTATCGAACCGTGTGCCTCCAGCATGCAAAGCGAACGCTCTATCGTTTGAGCTACATCCCCAGCCTGTTATGCCATTTACGTAATATAATTAACTTCTACATATTATGCTATTTAAGTAAATATTATTAACATCTACATTTTCTTGATGCATAGTATCATGACCAAAATTTCAAATTGTACATTTTCATATTTCATCTATTGTGCAGTGATTAAAACAGTAAATATCTTTAATTTATTTTATAATAATAATTTATAAATGTATATTTATAAATGACCATTTTCACATTTTTACAATTAGAGCATGTTTTTAGTGTAAAGATTTGTATATTTAATCATAAAGGTTTATTGTTAATGTACCATTTGTTATGTTTAAGTGAATCTAGTTTGTATCTTTATTTATTAATCTAGTGGGTTCAATGGCATATCAAACAAATTTTACAGTCAGGTATTTTAAGTATTTTGTAAATAAATTTAATTTTCTCTTATAATAAATACAAGATAGTAATATGCATATTCTTGTTTTTTATTTATTTATTATGTTGACACTCATTTATGATTGTGATTAACCTTGATTTCTACATGGTATCAGAGTGAACATTTTCAGCCAAAAATCAGATAAACTATATTAGAAGGTGTAGGTGCCTTAGCCTCGCCCTTTCCTATGCACATGATCTATGTGCCTCATCTTAAGATCTCTTATCCCACTAAGGTTTTCAAAAATATATGGGTGCATAGATATGTTCTCTGTAACACCAAGCTTGAAGTTGGGTTTTCTTGATGGTAAGAAGCACTACAACATTTGGGGCCCAATTCGATGCTTGAATTGGCATTTTGATTCAAAAAACCCATTTTTACATTGAAGCCCAGTTTAAAAAATGGAATCCAAGATTTGTTTTCTATTTGAGGCTCTTAAAAATGTATCTTAAACATTTTTAGTGACCTAATATTACTTAAGAGACATTCATAATGTTTCATAAGGGATGGCAATTTAACACATGGAATTTTTTTGTATAGTTTGAAAATAGGCGTTGATTGGATGTCGAATAATTGGCGTTTAGTGTTTTTTAGTTCTTAATGATGGTTATTCTATGCTTCAACGTGGATTAAAAAATGAATGCATTGAAGGATGACTAATCAAAAGAAAACAATTCATTTTTACCATCATCGTCATCATTCTCATCATGATCATCAGTATTCTCATTAGCATCAACATCATTGTCATCACCCTCATTCTTGTTAGCATCTTGCATCCTCAACATTATCACCATGCTCAACCTTGATACACCTTAACACTCTAATTCATTAGTACACCTTAATGAAATATTTTGGCCTTGAAACAATACCTTGATATCCTTAACACACCTTGATCACTTATACTTTTGATCAATGAAGAACCTAGAATATCAATTTGAAGCAATAATAGATGCAGACAGCTCAAATTTGGAAACTGCTTGAGAATGAAAAGTGTATGTGAGCTCATTTCCACTCTTAAATCAGTCCTAATATGTCTATAATGGTTATGTCAATCTCATTTTTATATAAGTGCAATTTCTTCTTCTATATGTGATTCATGATGAACTATCTTCATGTGTACCATATTTCCATAACTTGGCAATTCAAGACAAATGAATATTGTTGTTATATGTATGGTTGATCTTCTTTTCTAGTATATGGCATTTCTCTATTGGTATTATAAGTTCCATATAAGCTCCATATAGATGTTGATTTGTGTATTTTCTTTCATAATTGGCCATTAAAACGTAGGTACATTTTAATGGAAAAAAGAACTATATTGAATATTGTATGTGCCCCAAATAGGGAAGAATGTTGAATTCATATGAGTTCTATGTAACTTGATTTGATGGTTTAGCATGACCATAATAAAGTGGTAAATTTATTATGAGGTCCATTGAATCTCTCCATGGATATTAAGCATATCTCACTCCATGTAATTGAAAGTTGTTAAAGACATTTTTTTGTTGCAATGCCCATTTCACTTGGTATTTGTTTTTTATGACATAGTACTAAATTCGTGTTTAATGGTCTAAATTTGTGTAAGAAACGTGACTTATTCTTTGTAGTATTGATTCTATGACGATGTTCCTATTATAGATTTTGTAGGGCATTCCTTAGAAATTGGCACTATGGTTCAAAAGACAAGAAAGAATTTAAGACATATATCCCATGTCCCCCCACACACATCATTTGACTCTAAATTATTTTGAACACTTATTAACCCCTAGTCCCTACCACCGTGATCTCTCTTAACACTTTCTCTATACATACTCTAATATAACCATTATCCTATACAACCTGCAACCTCGATTAATATCACCCTCAACCCCCACAATCACAAAATATTATAATCCATATCACCACTAATCACTAAACACCCATCACATAAATGTCAACCCTTATTAATGCTAACATGTAACTCATATAACCCCAAACAACTTTAATTCCAAATCTCTATAACTATATATATTTCAATAGATATAACCTTTATAACCCTTAACTATTATAAAACCCATGATATTGTGACCCTTATTATCTATATGACCCTTATTGCAAACCTGTCATAACCCTTATCACTAATGTCCCCTAACCATGAGAACTCTTAAACTTCTATAACCCCTAGTCTTAATAACCCCAAACCCCCATACCTTAACATATATAACATGCATCCTTTATAAATTCTAACAAATGATCTTAATAATGCTTATGGATAACCCTTATCCCTAATTACCCAATTTGTCTGTTTTATTACATCTGATCTCTCTCTCGGCTTGAGATCCAATCGCCACCATAATACCTGTCCTCTCTCAGCTTGAGATCCAATCACCACCATAATACATGTCGTAGCATTCAATGTTGAGCTATAAAATGCTTATTGCTCATTGTGAAACGTTGTTTGTAAACAAATGACAATGAAAAGAGGTTGCCAACACCCCATTACCTAGCTTGAGATCCAATCGCTGCCAACACCCCGTTACCTAGCTTGAGATCTAATCGCCACCATAACACCTATCGCAGCATTCAATGTTGAGGTAGAAAATGCTTTTTGCTCAGTGTGAAACGAGGGTAGTACACTCACACTATTGGATCATTCTCTAATCTAGAGATTTACACGTATTATTGGATCATTCTCTAGTCTAAAGATTTACACTTATTATTGGATCATTCTCTAAGTCCGATTGAGAAGTAATCCAACCAACATGGCAATAAAATGCATTGCCATGGGGTATTCAAACAAACAACAAGGTAATCTACCCTTGCACATTGATCTGAATCTTTATATCTGCAGAAACAAAACAAAGACATTGCATTGTCATGGGTTATTCAAACAAACAACAACCCTTGCACATTGATCTGATGCATTGTCATGGGGTATTCAAACAAACAACAGGGCCGTCTACCCAACAAAGACAATGCATTGCCATGGGGTATTCAAACAAACAAAAGGGTAGTCTACCCATTGCCCTGAATCTTCACATCCGCGGAAACAAAACAAAAAAAAAAAACCAAAAACAAGACCATTTTGATGAAAATATGAGGATTAAGAATTTGAACCCGACGTGAATCGAACACGCAACCTTCTGATCTGGAGTCAGACGCGCTACCATTGCGCCACGGATCCATTGTTGTTATGATTGGCGTGTGAGGTGAACTTAATCATTCATCCATATACACATCTTATTGTTGCCTTTATATGACGACGCTTACAAATTAGAATACCTTTTAGCATCATATAACATTGGTTAATAAATGGAAAGGACTATTTAGTGCGGTGAGCGTGGATCGAACACGCGACCTTCAGATCTTCAGTCTGACGCTCTCCCAACTGAGCTATCCCCGCAATTTGAAATTTAATGATAGTTGCAAATTTGCTAGTACAATCGGACGTTCTCCCAAAGCAAGTTGAATTTAATGATAGTTGCAGATATTTGTCTAAATGGATGTGCCCTATTATTGATGCTAAGAGTATTACTACTCTCAACATGCCATTGCCTGATGTGTACAGGCATGCCCATTCTCTATTGACTGCTCCACACAAAACGGGGACTCAGCCATTAAGCACTAGTCGAGAAAAATGGAGATGCGGGGTATCGAACCCCGTACCTCTCGCATGCAAAGCGAGCGCTCTACCGTTCGAGCTACATCCCCACATGAGCATCACTAATAGCATGTGGATTTCCACTATATATTATATGGATATAAACTGTGTTCTAAATTGTATAGATTATAAACTTTATAATAATAGATTATATTGTTTATTCTTTACATTGGTAATTTAGGAAAATGGAAAATTATTTGACTATTTTCTTAATTCCTTTATAAATGCACATTATTATGTCTTAGGAGGATATAGTAATTGTGTAAGGTGATTAATTTCATTCGTACAAGTAATTATTTTTTCTTCAATAGTTAAACATTACAAAACAATTTTGTATTTAGTATTTAATGTAATATTTTATAAAATTGATTTATATGTCATTTCATTGGGTATAGTGGATGACATCTTTTTTGGAATTTGCTTTTTAGGAGGAGGCCACAAGCGTATGTAATCAAACATTCAATGCACATCATGAACATCACATGTTTTTAGGCATTTCCCATGCACAAGGAGTCCCAAACTTTTAGCTTAATTTCGAAACAATTTTTTTTAATTTTGAATTAAGGTGGCTCCCAGCTGGTGTAAATGTTTGTACTGCGATTAACTGGGTAGTTTTGGGACATAAGTACATTAACTGGAAAAGCATGATGTTGAAGCTAGTTCTTTTATTCTAATGTCAGACCACAGGGTCTTCATTTAGTGAAACCATGTCATAGCGCCTTCATTCATGGGATATTAAAGAATACCCTTAATTTCACTAGATATTGATAATTACTTAAAAAATTATTTTTGTTGAGCCCCCTCCCAATACATATTTTACAAAGGCTCTTTTTTTACAATATATTCTTTGTTTTTACTAGAAACCCCTTTTTGTACCTCCCTATACCTATAAATCTCCCATACCCTATTCTCTGCCCCCCAATAGCTACAATATATTGAACTTATTTTTCACAATTAAAACCCCTCCTTTATGAATGGACGTGATAAGATATTGCTCAACAAGGTGAATCCCCCGTGTGTCGGAATATGAAACACCATGCACGACAATCACATATTGGCTATAGGTGCTTTAGATTTATGTTTATAAGCATGGAATTGAGATAAGTTTGAAATAATAAATTAAATCAGAACGTTCATCTTCTTGAAATGATAAGTACAAAAAGGTGGGTTAAATTGGAACATTCACGGGCTTGAAAAGGTAAGTGTGCTCATGAGGTAATTTGCATGCTCATAAGATTTGTTGTGTGTTATACTTCGTTATTAACTGCAAGAATGATTGTTGTCACCTTGAATCATATCATTTACACACATTTATATACAGTACTTCAATGTAATCTTTTATTTTCTGTTTTCTTTTACCCTCTAACAACCACCTTATTAGTGTATTATTACACCTTCTTGGGGAAATTTCTAGTATGTGCTACATGAGGGAGATAGTGAGACGTAGATTAATCAACACTCAATGAGACCGATGCTAGCTTCAATCCCATGACCATGACCATTTGTTCATGTACTTAGAAATTTTCCTCTTCTAATTGATCGAATGGATCACCTCTGCAAAAGAGTTTCAAACATGTTTCATTTTGTGTTGTTGTTCAACAATTTGAAAAATTGTACACCTCACATGTGAGTATATGGAACGACATATTACATCTTAGAATGTGGATCAATGTATTGCAAACCTGTGGAACTGCAAACTTTGACATTCTTGTAAATGTCTTTCAAAAGTTTCTTCCAAACACTGAAGAATCTTCCCCAACAACAATCACATTCTCATATGCCCTCAAATTTGAAGCATGTAGACATGCTCTCGAAGTTTCAAACTCTAATGCCCTCAAATTCGAAACATGTAGAGATTCTCTCGAAGTTTCAAAACATGCAAAGAAGCTAGAAGCTAACAACCATGAAATTTGAAACATCTAGATATGCTCTTAAAGTTCCAAAACATGTAAAGAAGCTAACAACCAAGAAATTTATGTTTGTGGTTGTCTTGTTAACTACCTTGCTCAGGAAGTTGGTAAACTGGATATGCAACTTCTCTAGTGTCAATGTCTATTTTCTACCACTCAGGCTCTCGCTAGAATTGGGTTACAGGCTACAACCCTTTTAATTTGGAAGGGTGTTAGCCTCTATTTTCTACCACTCATGCTCTCGCTAGAGTTAGTTTACAAGCTACACCCCTTTTCAATTGGAAAGGAGGGATAAAGGACATTAACCTATAACCACAAGTCACACCCCTTTTCAATTGGAAGGGAGGGATAGAGGGCACTAACCTACAATCACGACTACCATTGATTAAATCATATTGTGGAAGTCTCTTAATCTTTTTGCATGCGCCCTAGTAACCACTAATTCAACAAGATCCTAGAAGTTATGTCAATCTATGCATGAGCCTTAGTTGTCACATATTCAACAAGATCCTAGAAGTTATCTTGGTTTTTGTTATAGAGACTATATCAATTAATATTCTATGCAGTTATAGGTCATAGAATAATTACACTCATAAGTGTTCATATTTTATAGTTTGGGATGGACAAGGTAGGGTCCTCTTCATAAATTGCATACTGCTAAGATTTATTTTATAGGCATTCTTCCAAATTCAAAATAAACACACACACACATCTATATATATCTCATTTTACATTTGATAATTGGTGGTTGAGGTATGGATAATGCCTAATTTATGGCACTTAAATTATGGCCTATTGGTATTTACGGACCATGAGTTAAGTGGTTGTACTTATATGATAGAAAATAATATGACATGTTAACAATGACCAATAATTTAATTTTGTTTTTTTCGAATTTTAAAATTAATTTAAAAATGAGAAACCCATGGAAAAAACGGTTCTCTATGAGGGAATTTGTCCCATTAATGTCATAAAGACTATTAACAAAATTTAACCATACAATTTTAAAATTTAATAAAAAAAACTTCAAATTATTATAAAATAATAAAAATAAACAATTTTCATAAAACATGTGCTAAACTTCCAAACATATGAAATTAATATGAAGTCAAATGGCATTGACTTACTAACCAGGATCTAAGAAACCTATCATATGTAAGTAGTAATGGATGTGATCAATGCACATATGAATATGCATAGATGAATTACTGGATATGGATGTTGTGAATGCAAGTAACCGATCATATATACAAGGAGTAATGGATGTGGTCAATGCACACATAAATATGTATGGATGGATTAATGTATATGGATGTGGTGAATGCACATCTAAATAAGCATGGATGGATTAATGGACGTGGTTAATGCATATAGGATGGATTACGCATTTGCGGGCTGTAAAAAAAGGATGTGGTTAATGCACATGTGCAAGATGTATGTATGGATTAGCCATTTAGATCTAATATCAACACTATGTAATATGTCATGTTTTAAAAAAAAAAAAACTCACTGTTTTTTTCTATTCATTTGAGTGAGTTTTTTTCTATTCATTTGAATCAAAGAAAACAAGTCATACATATATAAGGGACATCAATTATCGAGATATTTCCATTAACATAAGAATCATTTAACAAAACCATAGTTTCAAAAACTAACTCTCATCCTGTTCCAACATGTTCCCTATTAACATCTACATGATGCATTAGTATTATGACCAAAATTTAAAATTTTACATTTTCACATTTTATCTCATGTGTAGTGATTAAAAAAGTAGATCTCTTTAAAATATTTTGTAATAATTTATAAATTACTAACTTTTATATTTTTAAAATTTAATTTATTTTTCTAATAATTTATAAATGACTCACTTTCACATTTTTAAAATTTAATTTATTTTTCTAATAAATTTTAAAATTTAATGTATTTTTCTAATAATTTATAAATGACTTACTTTTACATTTTAAAATTGCAGCATTTTTTAGTGTAAAGATTTGCATATTTAATCATAATTATTAAAGGGTTTATTGTTAATGTATCATTTGTTATGTTTAAGTGAGTCAGGTTATTTATTTTATATGTTTATCTGTTAATATAGTGGGTTTAATGGCATATCAAATAAATTTTACACAGAGGCATTTCAGGTATTTTGTAAATAAATTTAATTTTCTCTTATAATAAAAATAAGATAGCAATGTACATATTCTTGTTTTTTATTTATTATGTTGACAATCATTTATGATTGCGATTAACCTTGATTTCTACATGGTATTACAATGAACACTTCCCATCCTTTTTTTCCTAAGCAAAAGTATTTACCTATGTATTTCTCAACTACATGTTTTGACATTGAAAATCACATTTTTAATTGGTCCATTTCTTATGGTTGGCAATGTCTTTTGTTGGCCTTGTTACAAATATGATTACTTTTCATAGAGATCTATGAGGCCTCCGATTTTTTATGGATCGAGGCATTATACATTGTTGTGAGGATCTGTGTGCTTGCTCGATTGGTGGGCACTTTTACATACTTAGGTCACAAACCTCCATGAAATTTTAGCACTCCTTGCCCTTTGTTCTTGGCATCTTTCTTTAGATCATGTGTAGTTGATTATGACTTCCATATCTTCTTTGTTGCAGTGGCAGAGCTACAACAATTTAAGGGACGTTGAGAAAACTGGCCATCAAAACCGTCAAAGATCTAGATCAAGATCCCTGGGAATACAATCTCTAAATGCATATTGTGACTTGGGCTATTGTCTCTTTGTCCCATCATAATGGGTGTCTATGTCATTACAAATCTGTGGGCACTCTTTCACCAATCAAATAGGAGAAGGTATTTTCTTGGAAATTTTTAATTTCATATCTCTTTGGTTTCAAAATTTTTCCAAATCATGGCTACCAACTCTTAGTCCTAAAACATTTGTGGCTTTGATCCATACATGAGGCCAATTTTTGTGCCTCCATGTTTAGATATTTTGTTGATTGGCACCTTGTATTGTTTCTCAAATCATGGATTCACTCAACCTATGATAATGATTGTTGTAGATTACGTCCCATTGTTTCAAATCATGGCATTTTGGTTTACGACTTCATAATTGTTTAAATCACAGTTCTTTGTATTTTGGAAACTGTGTCTCTTGTTCTCTTCATTACCAAGTGGATGGTGTTTCATTATCATAGGTTTGCATTGATAGCAGCTTCCTTATTTGGATATACGGTGGATGGCATGTGGACCCATGTGATATCATACCATCCACTCTATGTCAAATGTTAATTATGTGGATACGCGTCTTTATTTTGAGATTGAATGGAGGGTGTCATATTAAACAATATTTTAAATATAGATGTGGATTGTGTGGTTAGGGTTTCTCGATTCAACATATTCTTGGTTGTGTCCATGAAATGAAGGGTGGGATTTAATACCATAATCTCCTTACAATTCAAAATCTTACCATTAATAATTAATTTGAAGGATCGAGACCAATTAGTAATTTGATAAGATGT
>LPNX010996684.1:277615-408269 GCA_001517045.1 Pseudotsuga menziesii | reverse complement strand
ATTATTAACCTTTCATTATTTTTCTAATTTCTATAGATCCCTTATCTAACCCTCTCAAGAATACATTATATCATGGAAATTATGGATGCCTTTATGCCCTATGTTGTAATGAAATCAATTAATAGCTTATGGCTGAAATAATGTCTAACATTATTCATAATGTGTCAAGACCGTAAGCAGTTCATGAGTTTCTCACCCAAGATCATGTGAAATAGAGACACAAAGTTTTTCCTTAAAATAAAATATAATGTATGACACTTTAAAATAATTAGGCTAGGAGGCCCTTGCCAAATCTATGTAATGTAACTTTGTTGGAGACACTATAAGTGCTCTGTAAACACAAACCCTCACTTATTGAATGCTTAGCTTGTATTTTAGTGAAAACAGGATCAATATCATTTTACAAAGAAATTTGCAGCTATTTCGTTTCCTCTATGTAAAAACTCTACAACCCTATGCACGAAAGTCGTTAAAAGACCTTTGAATAAGTCTTACATCAAGATTTCACCAATGTCATTCTTTGTCATTCTTTGTACTGTATAACAAGGAACTAACAATGTATACGAGGAACAACTATTTACTAGTCCAAATGAGAACTCTTACAAATATCTTTAGACAGGTTAATATAACCCTTACCTAAGCACCCCTTAAAAAGATAAGACTTTGAAGGTTCATATTTGATATTGAATCATATGGAGGTTAATAGGCATGCTGCCAAGTGTGTCGATGGTTGCATTTGGATGGAATTTGAACGTGTACAGTAATTCTCAACTTCAATATTGATTCAATTCCTCAACAAGCAATTTTCCCAAGGCTTGTGATTTGAAAACCAGTGATGGACATCTCAACGTACTTTCATGATCTTGTGGAAGGTGATCATAATAGACATGGTGTTGGGCACCAAAATGTAGGTTTTGATTGTAAATTTTACAAGCATCCGCTTATGATTGGAAAACCGATGATGGACATCTCAAAATACTTTGTTGTTCTAAGGGACACGGAAGGTGGTCATAATAGACATGGGGTTGGGTGTCGAAATGTATGTTTTAACACTTTGATTTGTCTACAATCTCAACTAATTATATTGGAATTGAGTAAAATTGAAACCCCTTAATATAATCCTCTTTCTTCTAGCAATTGTGTCTAACCTTGTAGTAAAATCAAATGCATTATTAACCTTTCATTATTTTTCTAATTTCTATAGATCCCTTATCTAACCCTCTCAAGAATACATTATATCATGGAAATTATGGATGCCTTTATGCCCTGTGTTGTAGTGAAATCAATTAATAGCTTATGGCTGAAATAATGTCTAACATTATTCATAATGTGTCAAGACCGTAAGCAGTTCATGAGTTTCTCACCCAAGATCATGTGAAATAGAGACACAAAGTTTTTCCTTAAAATAAAATATAATGTATGACACTTTAAAATAATTAGGCTAGGAGGCCCTTGCCAAATCTATGTAGTGTAACTTTGTTGGAGACACTATAAGTTCTTTGTAAACACAAACCCTCACTTATTGAATCTTTAGCTTGTATTTTAGTGAAAACAGGATCAATATCATTTTACAACTTGAAATTTGCAGCTATTTCGTTTCCTCTATGTAAAAACTCTACAACCCTATGCACGAAAGTCGTTAAAAGACCTTTGAATAAATCTTACATCAAGATTTCACCAATGTCATTCTTTGTCATTCTTTGTACTGTATAACGAGGAACTAACAATGTATACGAGGAACAACTATTTACTAGTCCAAATGAGAACTCTTACAAATATCTTTAGACAGGTTAATATAACCCTTACCTAAGCACCCCTTAAAAAGATAAGACTTTGAAGGTAAAATGTTGACATTTTAAGACATTACCTTCACACACTTTTAAGGTAAGTAAACTTGGATAGGAATCGTTTAAAATATGCTCTTCGCTTTTTATTTGAATGAGATATTGATATTTTTACATTTATTTTTATTTGAATGAGATATTGATATTTTTTTAATTTCAAATTAAATTAAATTAGTGACATGAATCTGTCATGAATCCTATTGGCAACCTTGTTACACATTAACATTAAAAATTTTAGAATGCATTCCATAGAAGCTCTGAAAGTAAATGACTGGTTGAAGAATGTTTGCTTTACAGAGAATGAATACTAAATATTGGTTCCCTTAGCATCGATTTGATTTATCATTTGAGACAGTGTTTTCTGATTTGAAATAAAATTTTAATACTTCCCTAAGAATACTTCTCAAGGAAAATCAATTATTATTCTTCAAGGAAGAAAGTGGTGTATGAAGGGAAAAGTAGTCCTCTCACCTGCAACACATATGAACCTCAATAGTAATATACTTAAGGTTTTGTTGGACCTATAAAAGAAATATCTCCATCTCCATGACATTAACGCCTCCAATTGGCCCAATTGTTTAAGTTTAGTTTTCCTTGGTAATTAACTAATGGTTCCATAGGAATTCATCTCAATGTATCTCAATGTAATAAACATATTTTTGTATCATAGGAATTTTATTTATCTTTATTGACATTGCATACCAAAAAATATTATATATATTTTAATCCTACACATTAAAAACATACAAATCCAAAAAAAATTAAAAGATAATTAAAAAATAAATAAAATTTACTAATGGCCCCACTATGCTTCTTGGCTCTATGCTAAGCCAAGACCTTGTCCAAATGCAATGCCTACATAGGGGTTATCCACAATGCATACTAATTGATTGAACCAAAAACCAGAGAAACTATCTTAGAAGGTGTGGGTGTTTTAACCTCGCCCCTTCCTATGCACATGATCTATCTACCTCACCATCTTGAGATCTCTTGGCCCACTAAGGTTTTCAAAAAAGTATGGGTGCATATATAGGAATACATTTGAGAAGAATAAAAATAAAATACCTCATAACTAATGCTCTCTATAACACCAAGCTTGAAGTTGGGATTTCTTGATGGTTAGAAGTACTAAAACATTTGGGGCCCAATTCGATGGTTGAATTGGCATTTTGATTCAAAAAACCCCTTTTTACATTGAAGTCCAGTTTAAAAAATGGGAATCCAAGATTTGTTTTCTATTTGTGGCTCTTAAAATTGTCTCTTAAGCATTGTTAGTGACCTAATATTACTTAAGAGACATTCATATTGTTTCTTAAGAGATTCCAATTTAACACATGGATTTTTTTTGTATAGTTTGAAAATAGGTTTTGATTGGATGTCAAATAATTGGTATTTAGTGTTTGTTAGTTCTTAATTATGGCTATTCTATGCTTCTCATGTGGATAAAAAGTTGAATGCATTGAAGGATGACTGCTCAAAAGAAAACAATTCATTTTTATCATCATCATCATCATTCTCATAATGACCATCATTATTCTCATTAACATCAACATCATTGTCACCGTCCTCATTCTTGTTAGCATTTTGCATCCTCAACATCATCACCATGTTCAACCTTGATACACCTTAACACCCTAATCCATTAGTACACCTTAATGAAATATTTTGACCTTGAAACAATGTAACACCTTAGTTTTGACCCCGTTTGCATTAAATGTATATGATGTATATATTGTAATTAATCATGTTGTGGAGCTAAAGGCAAAAGCCCCACCATCGATTTAGCATTTTATGTTTCGGCGATTAAAAATTGTTGCTGGTGGTATTTTGTGCTAGTCGGCACATTATAATTTTGGACATCATGTAAATATGCAATTTAATTAAAAACCCACAAACAGCTATGTCAATGCAACAAATAATGAGATGGGGGCATGATTTCCTAAGGATAAGGCGGGGGTGGGAATATTTAACCTCTTTGCCAATGGGAAGAAGCCAAGTGTCAATAGGAGAACCCATCAACTACCAACCACCTTTTCTTGTATTATTCACCAACCAATTAAATTCTCTAGGAGTTAGTTGGGCAGTTATTTCCTTGGGGCTTGGGGAGTATGGGCAGCCACCAATTCTGGTAGGGCTGTCAACCTTGACCACATGCTTTCCCAAGGGGAAGGTTTTTGCCCATTACCCTCACGTGGAAGAGAGAAGCCACACACCACTCATGCCCATGAGATTTTCCTCATGCACTCACGTGCAGGAAGGCATTTTTTTTCTTCATGCACTCACGTGGCTGAGCTTCCTCACGTTTTTGGTTTGTTGTGTGTTTTCCCTCACGTGGGAAACTATTTTCTTCAATTTCCCTAGGCTTGGAATTCATTTTTGTAATGATCAGTGGGTGGGTTTCCTCACCCACGATTTGGTTGCATTTCCCTATTGTTTTCCAAGCTGGAAATCGTTTTTGGTAATGCACATCGAGGGGGAGAAGAGACCCACGATTTCTTGGGTGTTGTTGAGTCCGTTTTGGCCACATTAGGGCCAAACGTCCCTGGAAATCGAATTGCTATTAGGGGGCTATTTTCACCCATCTTGGCAATTCGTTTTGTTGCTAAAATTGTTTTCCTCGACCCATAATTGTGTATTATGTTCTGTATGGATCCGTGCTTTGGTCTGAACTGAATTGGGAGTGGAAATGGGGTCTGACCAGCTTGATAAACCTAGTGTGTGAAGGAACTTCACAGAGTGATCTAGGGGGCTGGTTTTCTTCTTTGCACACCCTGAATAGTGCTGGAAGGGAAGGCATAGCCCAAGGGACTGTGTAGCAGAGAAAGGGGTGCTTCCTTTTGTTGGGTGTGTAGATGTTCTAGAAGCCAGGCTAGATTTGGTGCAGGTGTCCATAGCTCTGTGGTTGAGCTCACTAGATTAGCAGTCAGCCTTTTCAGCCTGATAAACCCAAATGTGTTGGCTTGGCCGAATTTTTGTGGTATCCTTGGCTATGAGTGAGCCTGCTAGTGTTCCTTATTCCTTGTGGGAATCATGCTCAGCTCGAGGGTGGCAGTGCTGCTGAGAGATTGATGAGCACACTGGCCTATGGTAGGGTGGAACGTTGCAGCGACATAGCTGGTTGCGGGACAAGCTTCTTCATAAGATAAGTATCTATGTGTTAATCTATATGTTTGTATGTGTTTATGAATTAAATGAACAGGTCAAGTGCTTGAATGGAATGTATTTTGCTTTCGTTGTATGCTAATGGTTTATGCACTTGTGTATGTTTTTACTTCAATGCATTTTATATTACGTTCATGGGGCTAGATTGCCTGGATTGTTAGCGATAATGTCGCGTCCTCTCTGTCGGGATGAAGAATGGGGACGTGACAAACAATACCCTAACACCCTATACACACCTTGATCACTTATAAGTTTGATGAATGAAGAACCTATAATATCAATTTGAAACAATAATTGATGTAGAGCGCTCAAAGTTAGAAACTACCTTGAGAATGAAAAGTGTATGAGAGCTAATTTCCACTCTTAGATCAGTCCTAATATGTCTATAATGGTTATGTCAATCTCATTTTTATATAAGTGCAATTTCTTCTTACTCATGATGAACCATCTTCCTGTGTAACATATCTCCATAACTTGGCAATTCAGGACAAATGAACATTCCTCGAGCTTTTAAGAACCCCACTACGCAGCTTGAGATCCCATCACCACCATATCACCCGCCATAACATTCAATATTGCGTTATAAAATACTTATTGCTCGCTCTGGGAGGAATGTAGTACACTCACACTATTAGATCATTCTCTAATCTAGAGATTTAAGCATTGCCTTACAAGTTTTGAATGTATTAGAGTGTGCAACAGTCCGGTTGGGAAGTAATCCAACACATATTGCATTGCCATGGGGTACTCAAACAAACGAAAGGGTAGTCTACCCTTGCACATTCAACTGAATATCCACATCTGAAGAAACAAAACAAAAATTCCAACAACAAGACGACCATTTTGATGAAGAATTGAGGAATAAGTAATTGAATCCAGCGTGAATCGAACACGCAACCGATGTGAAGGAACAAAACAAAATTTCCTAGAACAATACAACCATTTTGACGAATATGTAATTGAACCCGACGTGAATCGAACACGCAACCTTCTGATCTGGAGTCAGACGCGCTACCATTGCGCCACGGATCCATTGCTGTTACAATTTGGGTATACAGTGGTCTTAGTTATTATTCTACGATGACGCTTACAAATCAAAATACCATTTAACATTTGTTAATGAATGATATAAAACTATATAATGCGATGAGCGTGGATAACATTTGTAGTGTTAGCTATCACATGGTGTATATTTGAGTAAGAAGATTTTTATGATTAGTAATCGTTATTCTAAAATTTTAGAATATAATTTGTGTTCTAAATTGTAAATTTAGAAACTTTATAATAATAGATTATATTGTTTATTTTTATATTGGTAATTGATAAATGGTATATTTAGAAACTTTATAATAATATATTATATTGTTTATTTTTCATATTGATAATTGATAGAAAAATTATATAATTATTTTTTCAATTTCTTTATAAATGTATATTATTATGTTTTAGAGGGAAGAGAATATAGTAATTGCTTAAGGTGATTACTTCATTCGTACAAGTAAATTTTTTTTCTTCAATGGTTAAACATTACAAACAATTTTGTATTTAATGTAATTTTTTTATAAATTTTTTTTATATGTCATTTCATTGAGTATAGTAGATACTGTCTTTTTCGGAATTTGCTTTCGAGGAGGAGGCCACAAATCTATGTAATCAAACATTTAATGCACAACATGAACACTACATGTTTTTATGCATTTCCCATGCACAAGGAGTCCCAAACTTTCAACTTAATTTCGAAACATTTCTTTTTAAATTTTGAATTAACGTGGCTCCTAGCTGGTGTAAGTGTTTGTAGCTTTGGGCCGTAAGTACATTAATTGGAAAAGCATGTTTGTGAAGCTAGATCATTTATTCTAGTGTCAAACTATTAAACACCATGCACGACAATCACAGTTTTATTTTTTTTGTACTGGGGAATCGGTAACTAGGCGGTTCTGGTACTCGCGTGACACGAGGTCCATTCTCGTCGGCTGCCACTATAACCCCAGGTGCGTCCACACAGCCTGCAAGCATGGGGCACAAATAAGTTTGGGTGAGATTTGAACTTGAGACCTCCTTTACAACATTCCTTCATTTACACGGCACTTGCCAATCAGTTTACACCCATGTGGGCACGACAATCACATATTGGTTATAGGTGCTTTAGATTTATGTTTATAAGCATAGAATTGAGATAGGTTTGAAATAATAAATTAAATCAGAACATTCATCTTCTTGAAGTGATAAGTACAGAAGGGTGGGTTAAATCGAAACATTCACAAGTTTGAAAGGGTAAGTGTGCTCATAAGGTAATATGTGTGCTCATAAGATTTGTTGTGTGTCATATTTTGTTATTAATTGCAATATTTGTGTGTCATATTTTGTTATTTCATATTTCGTTATTAATTGAAACTTTACGTTTTTGGAATGTTTTTTTTCAAGAATTATTGTTATCACCTGATATCTTAGTTGAAACTTAAGTTCTCAAGAAAAATAAAACAATTTTCTGTGTCACCTAATACCTGATTATATTTTTTAAAATTTTTAAAATTTTAAATCAAATTTTTTTGTGTCACAAATATGACACTTTATTTAATCGCAGTAAGTTTTGATCAATAAAAAAATTAAATTCAAAAATAAAATTGGTTTTAAACGAATTCAAATTACACAAATCTATTAAGAAAATCGAAAAGTGATTTTCTAAAAACCAAACGTAGATGAAACAACTCTTAACAAAAAAAAGTACAAGATCAAAAGTGACTCCTACTTAGTCAGAAGATACATCGAGATGATTCTCCAGGCCGTATAAGTTGGAAAGTTTATATTCAGCTAATATCAGCAAAATATACAGACTATATATATTTGTTTATAGTATATAAGACTGCTCAATCATTTGCAAATATTTAAATAAACTTTCTATTGTTTATTGTTTACATGTAGATGAAACAATTCATAATAAATAAAAAAGTACAAGATCAAAAGTGACTCCTTACTTAGTCAAAAGATACATCGAAATGATTCTCCAGACTATAAGTTAGAGTAAGTTTATATTCAGTTAATATCAGCAAATATATAAGACTGCTCAATCATCTGCAAATATTTAAATAAAGTTTCTATTGTTTATTGTTTACATGTAGATCAAACAACAAATAATAAAAAAATACAAGATCAAAAGTGACTCCTACGTAGTAAGACGATACATCGAGATGATTTTCCAAAAAGGATACACATGTGAAAAAATGTATGTGCCATTAAAAGATAACACAAAAAACTTTTAGTTAACAATTAATACAAAAAATTAATTAGTATAAAATTTAATTGATCAAAAAGTTAATTAGTTTAATATCCAATCGATGAGGCTATATATATATATAAAGATGGAACATTGTTGGGGAAACTCTCATGTATTTTTTTCTTTTTTTAGGATGGTATTTGAGGTGGGGCCTAACCGGGTGGGGACATCAAGTGAAGCCTTGACATAGCTACCCCAGATTTGACCGCAAGACCTTCTTCTAGTATAAACAACTCTCAACCACTTGAAATAACTCACTAGGCTATATGGTCCAAATATATATACATATATATGATCCAAGAATCTAAATAATGATTGTACCAAAATATATATATATATATATATATATATATATATATATATATATATAAAACTGATCCAAGAATCTAAATAACAATGGTGCCAACATAAAAGTGGTATATAAAATAAAAATCGTGGACTCTAGGAAAGAGTTATCAATATTTGGTAATGGAAATCAAATAGACTTACATAGCCCATGAATGTTATTTTCCTTCGAGCGATATAACATTTTAGGTTTATTAATTATGGAATATTTTGAGACAAGAATTATGATGTTTTTTTTTGCATGGATGTTTTTTTTTTATAGCAATATTTGTTTGCAAAAAAAGGTACATTGCCACCTTGTGGCTCTTGTTAACAAGAATAATTTTAGGGGTGAAATTTAGCTCAATGGGCTATTAATTTTCCATGTTTTTCTCCAAAAAAAGATTTGCCATTATCAATTTTTTGAAGCCCTGTTTTGCCCAATTTTGCTGAGGTAAACTTTTTTCATCCTAAAAATCGCCAAATTATTATATAAACGATATAAAATCCTTGGAAATTAAAATATTTTTTGAAAAATATGGCCAAACATTTTATAGTTGGCGTTTTAAGAATTGGTAAGATTCACCAACATTTATACACTTTTAAATAAGTATGGTTCCTTAAAATCATCCCGGCTTGTTAAGATGAGGTTAACATTATATAGAGGTTTAAATGTATTTTTTTATAGCAATATTTGTTTGCAAAGGAAGGTACATTGCCACCTTGTGGCTCTTGTTAAAATGAGGTTAACGTAATATAAATGTTTATTAGGATTGAAATTTTTTGGTGTTATTTAAAGCATGTTAATTTTTATAGGAAAAATTACAAGTTGGAGATGGAAAATATATTAGAACATTGTTTCATTATAGTTAATTCTCTTTCTCCTTCGGCATAGTTTTAGTGGTTTGAGGGATGCCCTCACAATTGAGTTAAATGAACAAATGAGCATAAAGCATGGCATAGCTCACAATTTGTCGAACATAACAAAATAATAATTTTCCAATTACATGAAGTTACATTGTTTATTAAATTTTGAAGGCATAATTTGTAAAACATAATAATAATAATTTGTTAATTACATGCAGTTACATTTTTTTATTAAAATTTGGAGGCATATGGGATATGCTATCTTTTGTTAATATTATATAACCATCATCTAACCTTCCAATATAGTAAAAATGGAGGAGGGTTGTGGACACTAATGCGGGCTTTTAATATTATTGGATTTTCATTAATTGGGGTATTAATTAAAGGTTGGTAAAGGTTAGAAGGCTTAGTCATGGTTTTAAATATTGCTAAATACCGTCTCAAGTGGATAAACCTTGTGTTGTTTAGTTTAGCAACCAATCATCTAGTAAGTTTTTTAGTTACCCATGCTTCATGAAGTTTATAAACTTTAATAAGTGGGAAATATAAAGCAACAATGATAACTTCATGGTTCACATGTTGATTTGCAATTTCAAAAAAAACTAATTAGCAATGGTGTAGGACATTGCCACCTAGTGGCTCTTGTTTTAATTATGTATCATAGATTTGTTGTTTTCAATAATATAAAATAATTTATAATAAAGAAAATGTATATATGTTCAATTTTATTTTAGATATAACGTAGTCATAAATTATATATTTCGATCAAATTTTTGAATTTTTTTTTTTTTAATAAATTTATTTATAGAGTGATGGGTAGAAGCTCAGGTGCCTTCTTTTTATTTAGGAAAAAGGCATAAATCATAAAGGGAGCATCTATTAGAGGGCACTAACCAATTTCTAATTTTCTTTAACGTAATGAACATAGCAACAACTCCTCTAAATCATATACACATTCCCATCCCCAATGTTATCAATGACATATTTTTGTTCAAATGCCTCAACCGTATTTCTTTAATAAACTTGTCTTATTATAGTCATCCTTCACTAGCCTTCACTTTTGATACTTGAATGGTTGAAAATGGTACCTGCATAAGCACCTATTCCTCTAAAATGAAGATTCATTGAGTTTGTTAAACCACTTGCCTAATGGGATTGTCCCAGAAGGATTGTTAGATAAAACATTTAGAAACTCTAAACAAAATCAATAAGAGAGTTCTAAGAAATATATCCACTTAAATTGCTATCCAACTTTCTCTGAGAATGAGCCAATTTCCTTTGGCTTTGTAGAAGTAGATAAAAAATACATCTTTTGGTAGTGTCAAAAGAAATCTATGGAGCCATAATATACATAAGAAGACTCTTTTTAAGACCAGTCTATTGCTTCAATTATAATTTTTTGTTTTTGTTCCATCGATGAAAACGTGAAGAGACACATATAGATATACACACTATGTACCGTTCGAATATATGTTTCTTGCATATATTGAATAGCTCCCTTCATAGTTTTGAGACTTTGTCATTGATTTTTCCATAGCATACTTTTGTATCTCTAATGGCATTTACAAAGCAAAGAAAAAATGTCTAATGCATACAAGAAAACATGTTTATTATACACTATTTAGTAATATCCTTATTATGTAGTTCACATTGTTTATTTTTGTTATATGAATAGTGAACCCTTATGACAAAAACACATGTTCAACAACATGTTATTCCTTCATTAATAGCTGTGGTAATTGTTAGGAATCTTGCATTGTTGGTTCTTTTTTTATCATGGCATAATTGACACATAGCTCATTGCAATAGTTAATGTATGTACAATCATGTTTCTATATCAAATTCCTTGTGCAAACATAACAACACATTTTCAAAATTTTGCTTCTCAAGTTGCTATGGTTAACATCCTTGACACTATCATTGTTCTAGGAATAGATAGAAAGAATGCATAGCCAACGAAAATTTATGTTGCAACATTTCTAGACAGGAAAATGTTTTTGTTCAACTTTATCTTTTGCTTCTTTCTCCATATGAATCCTGGTTAGTTTATATGTTCTTAATACAAGCAATCTTGTTTTGACCTTGCTTATTTTCTATGGAAAATTATTTGATACAAAAGGCTTTCCATTGAACATATTTATAGGTTTGAAAATGTCATTTAATTTATTCAATATACCTATGGAATATTTTGTTCATGCAAAATTTATAGGTGGTAGCAATAGCTTCAAATTTTCCTTCCCTTCCTTTGCAATGGCAATGTCGGGGACATTGCCACTGCATGGATCTTATTTTTATAGGTTTCATAAATACACATTATTTTTATAGGTTCATGGTATGTTTTGTTTTAAGAAAATAAGGTAAATTTATATTAACATACTACTAAAAAAACTAGAAAGTTACAAAATTTTCCAACTAATAGACTAGTTCATAAACCATAGTGTCATTTTCAGAATTCTAACTTCTATAGTGGCATCCTTGTGACTGCTACCAATATTAAAAAAAATCCCTGCTACTATAAATCTTGACATACTATTGGAGGATAAAGACACCAAAACATGACATCTAACATAACAAAAACACATAAGAAGCCTTAAACAATCCCTCCACATGAAAGCTTGAAATTTCCACTTAATTGCTTTGTTTAGTTTATAAACCGAATATTCTTCAACAGACCTAGAAACCACATTCATGGTAAGCTTGGGTTGACTTCCATCTAGCATTTCTTGATGAAAATCCAAATGGTTAAGTTTCTAATTGATCACTCTACAAACAAGCCTGATCTTCAAAGTCATCAAATCTATGATCAAGCAAGGAAACATGTGTGGTTACATCACATATTATAGGACATATTTCACCCAAGAATTATATATGCTCAGGGTGTCCTGAAGGTCTTGTATATCATCCTTTATCTCTCAAAATCCAACCACTAGCTCTGTTAGTTCAATCATTGTTATCTCCACAGCCTTCATAATTTCCTTGACCATGAAAACCCAAAACATGAACTACACTTGAACACATCCTCACCCTTGCTAGGGGGTGATAGGAATGGGTCCAAAAAAATTGATAAACACCTCACGAGCATGGACAAAATAGCTAGCAATAAAAATTCCAATAACATAGAACAAACCCTTGCAGTCAACAAACCAAACACGAAGAAAGGAAAATTCCACCAACCACAGAATAGACGCATTCATGAAAAGGACTAAGGAAACATCAATGAGACTCCCAATCTCATAGAGAAGACCATAACATTATTTGGACTAGGTAATAGGGGAAGGAAAAACCCATATTCATCTGTGGTAATAGCGTGTAATTCCATATTACAATATCCCATCACAACCTCCATCAAGGCATGGTGTCTCAAGACTTCTCCCATGCATGGATTGAATGCTCCTTCAATGCCCAAACTTCGATTTGAGAACTATCAATGTGTGACAATCATGCAAGGGGGAATGGTATTATACCATTTTTGGTATTCATATTTAACTACTTAGGAAAGCCACTAGATATGTGGTAGGCCCCCACTTTTTACTAGGTCCTCTTTTCCAAGAGTCGTAGTGTGATTGGCTAGTCTATCAACTACATGCTTATTATTTCTTTGAACATCATTAGAGGAAATTTGAGGTCTAAAGTGGGCCTCCTAAGGAAAATAATAAAATAATAGTTAAAATAATAAAATAATAGTTATTAATTTTAGAGGAAGAATGAAAAAAACTACTTTTTTTGTTTGTATTTTCGACATATCTCCCTGTGTTTTTACTCAAATTCTGAGCGGGAGAGCTCGTTGGATTCAGAATTAAATTCCGCATCCAACGAGCTCTCCCACTCAAAATTTGAGTAAAACCACAGGGATATATGTCGACAATACGAACAAAAAAAGTAGTTTTCTTTTATGAAAAATATGTCAATTCAACCATTATGTTTGACTCATTTTATTGAAATTCTATTGGTTCTTGAATTTCGACTCACAAAATTTATTGTCGGTGCTTTTTCTTATAAGGCCCATTTCAGACCCCAAATTTCCTCTAATGGCACTAAATTGATTCCTTTAATATTACATAGTAGATCTACAATTTGAGATGTAGTATCCCATTGATTCTATCCTCCAGAGGGATGCCTTTCCTAGCTTGTGAGATGATTAAAAAAGAATCCCCTTAATATAAGAGAGATAATGAAATCCAAACTTGTGTACAAAGAATATCTTTCCACTAGATTATTGGTGGCTTTCCCCAAGTCCCAAGAAAACGATATGACTTGATATCATCTAGGATTAAGAAGAATCCCCCCACGGTTTCCACCCCAAGTTTAGTGTCATGATCTTAACCAATGTTCTCCATTTGATATTAGAAGTAGTGTAACATGACTAAATTGTGATTACCAATGCGCTCTCTCTCTCTATATGGAATCATTACTCTAAAAGTAATGAAATTCCATTTAACCATTAAATTTCAATCGCTCATTCGAGCACAATTGGAATTTTGTTACACTCAAATAAAAAATACGCTAACAAGCTCTAAATCCTCATCAAGGAGTTCATCAACTTTGTTTTGCAAACTTCATAATTATTATAAATCTTTTCATTATAAAAAAAATAATATAATAAATCTTTTCATTTAAAAAAAATAAATATAAAAAACTATCCAAAATTCCACTTAGATCTATGACATAGTTTCAATATAGGAAAATCACAAAAGCTTGATCGAGCTTAACTCAATCTAACTGTATTGCTTGAATTGAAAAAACCTACTTAGCCTTTTTTTTATTTTGTAAGTAAGAAGACTGTATTATATAACAATTGGAGAATTACATCGTGATTCTGTTAAAACATAGTCCAACCACTCATTCAAATCCTCAGACACACATACCAACTGTACTCACAAATCTAGTAATAAAAAATACCCCTCCCTGACAAGGAAAACAAGGATTTAACCAGTCTTACTATCACTAACAGACATAAAACAAAAACATTTTATATACAATTGGACCATATGACCCACAACATTATTCTCGCAACTAGTAGATATAACAAACCAAAAGAAAAAAATTATATCATGGAACCTGGTAGTACAAAAATGATCCACCCATACCAACTAAATTGCTCGTACATAAGGACCGATTGGCTCAATAAATGTTGAAAATACCTTGCACATAACACATTTTCTTTGACTTGGTGTGGTTATCGCCATTAATTGTCATCGCAACTCCCATAGTTTGCTCCTAGATATCTGCATGCTTCCAAATCCACTGTTTGATTTACTTATAATCCTCTCCTCACTGCATGATATCATTTCCTCCCATCACGTGTCCAACTAAGAATACCATGTGCCCCTACCACGTGCTAAATACAACCGCATCTAGAGACCCGCTTAAACTTATGAAACAACCTTACACCTTAATAAATTTAAAAATAGAATTAAAGTATGAAGAAATTCTAAATTATTATTGAATTAATTTGTTAAATTATAATTAAATTTTATAAATATAATTTTTTTTGAAGTTAATATTAAGAGTTGTGATATATTTTATGATGTTGCGATACAAGGAAAGTACGCATACCCTCACTCACTTAAGGTAAGTAAGGTCGGTAAGTTTGATTATTATTGTCTGAAACTAGAGCAGAAGAGTCGCTCATGAAACCCTAGGTCTATAACCAACCCTCGATGGATTCCAAGGGATGTCATGGGACAAATACAAATAAACTTGTTAAAAGCCAAACTTTTTTAATGATTTGTTATTTTAAATATTTTAACCAGTCGTCCTTTTGCATGAGGTCTTTATATTCTTCCTGTTTCATGGGGTCCTTTCTTTTCACACAATTGAACTATCTTACTTGGAAGATCTTTCAGGGTTACACGATATTGACTTTATAAAGCGGGATACTTGTATTTCTCCGTGCCCATTTATTTTTCACTAAAATGGTTTTCCACCTAGGTTTAGGGTTTTGGTCATTTTCAATGTGAGGCTCTCAAATCATGGGAGAGGTGGGGTTCAACCTCCCAAAATATTCTCCTGAAACGACACAAGCGAGAGGTGTCTCGGGGGATTTTGTAGCATAGAATGCATAATAAATCATATCATATGGTTGGTTGTAGAAGTCTAGTGTTCTGAAACCAGATATAGAATATCTTTCCATGATATAAAAGTGGGTTGGGCTATGATGTAGCGAAAGGATAGGTTTCAGATAAAGGTGAATGCACACTTAACTATCCTTAAGGAAATTCCCCATTTTTGGCTTTGTCTTATACTCTGGTTAGTGATATTCTAGAAAAAGAACGTTTTCTAGTTCATGCACAAAACACGGCTGTGCTTGGTGGATAGTTTTCATCTCTGACAGGCTTCCCCAAATCTTCCCTCCCTACTATTCCTAATCAACAATTCAGAACCTTTTCAAAATCAAACTCAGGGGTGGTAAGAAAATTTGGGAAATGCAAGCTTAAAGAAGATGGGAAAAAATTGTTATGGGTCAAGTTGTTGGCATGGAAGTAATAGTGGGTTTATCTCTTAAGGCACTGGTAGGTAAGTTCAACTATCGAGTAATGAATCCACGAGATATTGCCCAATGGACTTCTACAGTTTGGTATCCATTAATAGGATATAGGCCAACTATCTCGATTCTACCAAGGGGCTGCTACAATTTTGTGTTTAGGAAAGAAGAACATGTCTCCTTTATCCTACAAAGAACTTGTATTCGAGGTAATGGAAGTTTATTGCTTAAGAGATGACACACTGGATTTGATCTAGATATTGAGAATGTAATATTTCGACATTTATGGGGTCATGTACCTATCTCCCCCCTAGATATGTGGAACAGGATATATTTTGAGTTTGTTGGGAACCATCTGGGGAATTTTTAGCTTATTATTGATGCTGTATTTTTGTAGAATGTTAGTTGAAATTGATATGATGTTGGGTCGATTAAAAAAAATGAAATTGAATGGAGGGGAAGAACATAAATTCAACCACTAGATTACTAGTGTATTACATTCAAGTACTCTAAATGTCAAAAAATGGGTCATATTTGGAGGAAATTCCCTAATGCTAGCTTGAGTTTGGACTATGAGGATTCCTAAGAGGAGATAAACGCATGGTCCTCTGATGATTGCAGTGATATAGAAATCATTCATCCAGAGAAGGACTGAGCTACAGATTCCCTCTGAGAATATGGAATCGTCTAATATCCCGACTATGTCTGCACTTATCAGTAAGTTACACTATCTTGATTTGAAATTTGTTTCTTTGTTATCTAAAGCTAACATCAATTTCATCTCATCCCTTGAATCAAATGGTGATGTGGTGGGGGAGGGTATTATTGATGGGGGTCCTTTTTCTATAATGGTGTAAGTATCCACATATCTGACCCTTCTTCTTCAGGGGGGACCTGTAATTGAGGGGAGGGTTTATCCTAAGCCATATGATATGGACCAAGACACTAGGGGAAATTCAAATACTCCTCAAGCCTTGTATTTCCTTTTATTTGTATTGATGAAAATATTTTGTCTGGTTATCTGGTGCAGAGATGGGTTGTACTCAGAATATTGAAGATAAGAGCGGCGAATTTTATTTCCCTCATCCATCGATTGGATAACGGATCGATTCCATAGGATTAGTGTAATCCTCTATCCCTGTGGTGGTTTCTTTTAGTAGTCCATCTTATTGTGAGATTGTTAAAAAGAAACACTTCCCTTCCTTTATTGGTAATATCCCTGTAGCATGGCATCTAATGGAGAATCTGTGGTGAGAAAAGTTAATGTCAACGTTTAAAGCCAGACATGGCTCATCTTCAGGACATAGCGATGCCTGGGGAGATTGTTCATCTTTCATATGTGCATTAATATAGAAACATCCCACTTGAGAGGTGCCGACTAGGTTTGGTTTGTCGGTAGTTTTTAGGGTTTTTTATTTTTTATTTTTTATTATTCAATTATTTTAATTTTGTATTTTATGACCCTCAAGTTTTAGTTAAAACCCTATATTAATTTTAATTAGTTAATTATTACTATTAAATATTATGTCCATTAATTTGGATTATAAAGGCCAAAGTAGTTTATCAATTTGATAATTAAATTTTTGTTTGATATAATAGTTTATTAATATTAGTTTGATAAAAAAATAAAATAAATTTAGTTTCTTATTTTAGTTTGCTTCATTAGTTTATTAGTTTGACTAAATTTAGTTTATTAATTTAATAATCAATTTTTAATTAATTTAATAATAATTACATTTAGTTCATGAATAAATTGAAAGTAATAAAGGTGTGTTAGGTATTTAATTTTATTATTTTGAGTTTTTGTTTTAATGTTTAGTGAAAAATTAATGAGTTAAATTGTTTTTAATTTATTTATATTTTTTAATTCTATATGACTATAATTCAGAATATATTTTAGTTTTAATTTTAATTTTTAATTTTCAATTTAAGTTATAATTCTTTTATTTAATATTATCAATCAATTTAATTTTAACCCTAGTTTAGTTTTTTTATTTTATTTTAATTATATTTTAGGTTTAATTCTTTAGTTAAGTTAGGTTATTTTCAATTCTTAAACCTAATTCTTATTTAGTTTGGTTAGGTTAGGAAACCATGATCGACTAATGGAAAGACCACCATCTCTGTTTAGGTAATCAGGGTTGTTAACTATCTAGATTGCCTCTCTGATTCTTCTCCTTGACCAATTATCGACCTGCGCTAGCACCTACATATCCTCGATTTTAATTCGGTGTTTCGTGTTATGAGAGTGTTCCGCTAAAGCTGACTTATGGGTTCTATTGAGATCAAGGAGTCTTCTAGTGGGCGGGTTTAGTTCAAAGGTTGAGAGGTTGACGACCAGTATATTGGGATCCTTGGCTACGATTTTATGGTTAATGTTACCCTCTTCAATTTTGTGGTTGCTGCTATTACTTTCTTTGATCAGGAGGTCACCATCCCTAGTTAGTGCGCTCTTGTGATTGTGGTCTTCATACCTTGGAAGCTAGACACTCTGTTCCTGTGTGTTAGGCATGTTGTTCAAGCTAGTAGTCAACCAATGGTTGGTTCCTAGGGTTCCACCCAATGTCGTATCTTCACCACTTGTGGGGTTGCGCGTTTCATCATAGGCGAAACTTTGGAAGCAATTGCGTTGCGTGTTGTTCAAGCTAACAGTCTCTTTACCACTCGCCGGGTTGCGCACTTCATCAAAGGTTGCGTTGCGATCATTCCTTGGGCAATGATCGAACCGGGTGCTCTATTTGTGATGTAGGATCACACTATTCGATGTGTTCAAGTCATGCAGGATTTCACCAATCGTTGCATTGGATTCATGCCAGATCACACCATTCGCTGCGTTGGAGTGTAGGCTTTCACCAATCGTTGTGTTGGAGTCAAGAAGGATTTCATAATTCACTCCGTTGGGAGTAATGCTTGCTGCTTGGGAGTAGCAACCAGTATTTCATTATTTCTAGTTGTTCGCAGGTCATGGGAATTTGAAGCATGGATGCTCTCTTGAAGTTAGTGGGTGTTAATGTTGTTGATGCTATCTTGTTGTTCAAGTTTTAATAGTTTAGAATTCTATTTAATTTTTAATTTCCTATATATCATATCTGCTCTCCCACTAGAGCAGTGATCCCAGTAATCCTAAGTAATTTCATCTAATGAATTTACTAGCTAGGTGTGTAATAGCAGGAGTTGGCGATCCAGCTTGTCCAAGGAGAACTGAAGACCCCTAATCTGATCATGCACCAACATGAGACCCATCTTCTTAAAGAGTAGATTGTTGTGATTGTTTTTCATGGAATGGGAAATTTTAGCGAACGTGAAAATAATGTTTATGTCCCTGCATTGTTTCAGAAATGAAAGATAAGCGATCTTTTTTTATTTATCAATTCGAAGTTTCTTCAGGCGTCTCAAGTTTCTCATGGTTTCTGCTCCATACAGGTTAGAAATTAGGTTAGTTGAGATTTCGAGTAAATATTCATGGCATCTAACGGATAATCTGCGGTGAGATAAGTTAATGTCAATGTTTCAAGCCAGGCATGGCTCATCTTCAGGACATAGCGATGCCTGGGGAGATTGTTCATCTTTCATAGGTGCATTAATACAGAAACATCCCACTTGAGAGGTGTCGACCAGGTTTGGTTTGTCGGTAGTTTTTAGGGTTTTTTATTTTATTTTTATTTTTATAATTCAATTATTATTATTTTTTTTATTTTAAGATCCTCAAGTTTTAGTTAAAACCCTATATTAATTTTAATTAGTTAATTATTACTATTAAAGATTATGTTCATTAGTTTGGATTATAAAGGCTAAGAAGTAGTTGATCAATTTGATAATTAAATTTTTGTTTGATATAATAGTTTATTAATTTTAGTTTGATAAAATAGTTAATTAATTTTAGTTTCTTAGTTTCTTAGTTTAGTTTTCTTTATTAGTTTATTAGTTTGACTAAATTTAGTTTATTAATTTAATAACCAATTTTAATTAATTTAATAATAATTACATTTAGTTGATGAATAAATTGAAAGGTGGGAGTGATGTTTGTCCTTCGTAAAATATTATGCATCAGGGTATTCAGAAAGGGGGATTAAAGCGGGATTTATCTCCTATCAAAACACATAGTGCTAGGAAAGGAAAAACAAATGATTCTGGATCCAACTCCTATCTATCCATTTCTACCGAGTAAAAGGATGGTCCTTCCTCTTCCAACTCCCAAGGTCTTAAATATGTTAAACCCCTAGACAAGTTTAAACAATGATAATGATCTCTCTAAATATTCGCGTAGTTGGGAGCCTCCACAAAACACTAGTGTTAGAAAACAGGACCGCAGAGCAATAATAAATATACAGTTAAATCATTAAACAAGATGCAAAATATATTAAACACATTACAGAGAGACACATATATTACGTGGTTCACCCAAACGATGGGCTACGTCCAAAAATAAATTGTTAGTCCTTTTATTACAGTCCAGAAATATGAAGGGATACAACCTACAGCAAAATCACTGCAATTCCTCTTCACACTCTCACAGTCTCTCTCACACAATCACAGAGATTGTTTTCAATAAAACACAATACCATACACAACCGTGTTACAATGATTTCTTTTATAGGTGAAAAATACCATGGGAAAATACTACAGTTAACTCAATACCATGGGTCTGTGTAACTGTTGGCCAACACACATCCCAAAAAAATTTCTCAGGGGCTCCACCCCCAAACCCCCGTATCTCGAGGTTGCTACCCCCGAACCCCTCTATCTCGGGGGCATTACCCTTGAAACCCAAGGTAGGGGGAACGAGTGTACAGTACACCAGCGGTACAAACACGATTGAATAACATCTATGGATCTAGAAGATCAGGATCCACAATCAATAATCTCCCACTTAGAGACTGATCACAACAACTCCACCACTGCTGCTCTTGCTGGAATATGCTATGAACCTTGGACTTGGAAAATTTATTATTTTCACCTTCATGCTTGAAGGGCAACATAAACTGAGGAGGAACTTAGTTTCTCTCTAGTTACTCCCTTTGTCAACATGTCTGTAGGATTCTAGCTAGTATGTATCTCTTCTAGTTTTAACAGTTCTTCATCTAGAATAGATCTTATGAAGTGGTACTTAAGTTGTATATTTTTAGTCTTCGAATGAAAGGCTAAGTTATTTTCAATATGAATGACACTCTGGCTGTCACTGTACATCCTTATATTCTCCTGCTTCTTACCCAATTCCTCCATGAACCTCTACAACCAAATCATCTCCTTACTAGCCCCTGTAGCAGCAACATACTCTGCTTCCGTTGTTGAAAGTGCAACAACTTGTTGTATTTTTGAAATCCAACTTACTGTTGTTCCACCCACAATAAACACATACCCTGTGGTGCTCCTCCTCCTATCTTTATCACCAGCCATATCTGCATCAACATATCCCTATAGAACAATTTCTAAACCTCCAAAACATAATGCATGAGAAGTGGTACCTCTCAAATACCTGAGAATCCAATGTACTACTTTCCAATGCTCTTTACCTGGATTATTCATATACATGCTCACAACTCCCATTGCATGTGCAATATCCGGTCTTGTGCACACTATGGCATACATCAAGCTTCCAACTACTGATGAATAGGGAATCCTCGACATGTAATCTATCTCTTTTTGTGTCTCTAGACACATCTCCTTACTTAGTTTGAAATGGCTGGCTAAAGGTGTACTAACTGGTTTTGCATTCTACATTCTAAACCTCTACAACACCTTTTCTATGTACTCACCTTGAGACTACGTCATTTATGATTTTTCTTGTCTCTTGTTATTCTCATATCAAGGATTTGCTTTGCAGCACCAAAATCCTTCATCGCAAATGAATTAGCAAGTTTTCTTTTGAGCACATTTATATCTTGCATGTTAGACCCTGCCAAAAGCATGTCATCCACATACAATAACAAGATAATATATCTTCCATTATCTAGCCTCTTGAAATAAACATAGTGGTTAGAAAGACATCTATCATAACCTTGTTCTATCATAAACTTATCAAATTTTAAATACCATTGCCTTGGAGCTTGCTTCAGGCCATACAAGCTCTTATTCAACCTGCAAACCAAATTCTCCTTACCTTTGACCTCATACCCCTGTTGCTGCTGCATATAAATCTCTTCCTCCAAATCCCCATGGAGAAAGGCTGTTTTTACATTTAACTCTTCAAGATGCAAATCTTCTACCACCACTAGACTTAAAATAGTTCTAATTGAAGTCATTTTAACAACAGGAGAAAATATTTCATCAAAATCTATACCTTTATTTTGTGCAAACCCCTTTACAACAAGTCTATCCTTGTACCGCTTCTTACCTCCATCTTCTTCCTTCAACCTGTAAACCCATTTATTCTGCAATGCCCTTTTTCTTGTAGGCAACTGAACCAAATCCCAAGTCTAGTTTCTTACCATTGAGTCCATCTCCTCATTCATGCCTTGCTCCCACTTCTTTCTAGTTTCTACCTACATTGCCTCTTCATAACATTTTGGTTCACCAAAACCAGTCATCAATAAATAATTCAGTGAAGAAGAGAATCATTTAGGGGTCTACTTAACTTGGTAGATTTTCCTACAGTTGTAGGAGTTTCAGGTACCTGCTATTGTTCTTGATTTTTTGGTGCCTTTGGAACTTCATCTTCTTTGATTTCATCAAGCACTGTGTACTCTGTGTTTTCCTTTTCCACTTTCTTTCCTGCAACTGATCTTTGTACATGACCTTTTCATTGAATACTACATCTCTACTCCTAATGATTTTTTTGTTTTTCATAATCCCAAAAATGATAACCAAAATCATCAACCCCATATCCAATAAAGGTACATTTCTTAGGTTTAGCCTCAAGCTTTGTTCTATCATCTTTATCAATATGGACAAATGATTCACAACCAAAAGTTCTTAGAAATGAGTATTTTACATGTTTACCTATCCATGCCTCCTCTGGAATCCCACCATCCAAAGTGCTTGAAGGCCCTCTGTTTATTAAATAAACAACAATGTTTACAACCGTTTAGCCCAAAACTATAAGGGAAACCCTACATGCAATCTCATACACCTTGCATGCTCCATGATCATTCTGTTCATCCTTAATGACACTCCATTTTCTTGTGGTGTTCCAGGGACTTCCTTCTCTCTGTGAATCCCATTGTGTGAACAATAACTTCCAAACTCTTTGCTGCAATACTCACCTCCATTATTAGATCTGAGACATTTCAACCTTTTTCTTGTCTCATTCTTAGCCAAAGATTTCCACTTCTTACAAGTATCAAACACATCATATTTCTGTCTAATGCAGTAAACCCAAGTTTTTCTAGTTGCATCATCAATAAAAGTAACATAATAACGAGAGCCATCAAGAGATTGTACTTGAGCTGGTCCACACACATATGTATGGAAAAGCTCTACCTTTTCACTCTTCTTTTGTTTCCCAAACCTGAGAAATATATCTCTCTTATTTTTTCCATAAACACAACTCTCATAGAATTCCAAACTTACCTGCTTCATATCTGGAAGCAGTTTCCTTGAGTTGAGAATCTGCATCCCCTTCTCACTCATGTGGTCAACCTATGATGCCACAATGCCACACCTATTTCTGTGGAAGCTACAAAGATAGAATAATCAGTATTATGAGGACATAAATATAACATACTTATCCTATCTCCTTTTTCTATTACCATTGATCCTTTAGTGACCTTCCACCACATTTCTCCAAATGTAGACAAACAACCACCATCTCCCAACTGCCCTGTTGAGATCATATTTCTTTTCATAGCAGGAATGTGCCTTACATCTTTTAGCAGCCGATCATTTCCATTATTTAACTTAATCCGTACCTTACCCTTTCCAACAATTTTACATGGTTCATCATCCCCCAATAACACATGCCCAAAATCACCTTGAACATAGTCATGAAAGAATTTCCTATGAGTTGTAGCATGACATGAAGCCCATGAATCTACTACCCAGTAATAACTAGTATTATCTAATGCGAGTATCAAAGCATCTTGTAACAAATCACCTGCTACATTCACTTTCTGAGTAGTCTCTTGCTGCCTCTCACCTTTCTTATTTGGTGCTCTACAGTCTTTCTTCAGGTGTCCTTTCTTACCATAGTTCCAGCACTATATTTTTCTGAATATGGACTTGGATCTGCCCTTTTTAGACTTTCCGCAATTTCCTGGGCTCCTTCCTCTCTCATTTTGGCTCCCTCTGCTCTCCATGGTCAATGCATTACCTGTTGTCTCACATGTTCTTTTTCTTCACATTTCCTTGCTAAGAATAACACCAACACCATCATCAAAATTAAGAGTGTTTGAACTAGGGACAGAGTTACTTATAGCCATAACCAAGATATTCTAGCTTTATGGCAATGAACACAAGATTAGAAGATCCCTAACCTCATCAAAAAAGTTCACTTTTACATAACTTAACTGACTGGTAAGTGTATTAAACTCATTTAAATGATCGACAACAGATCCACCTTTTGACATCTTCATATTAAATAAACGCTTCATTAAAAATACCTTGTTGGAAGCCAAGGGTTTTTTGTAGGGATTACCCAATGCACTCATCACTCCCTCTATTGTTTTTTCTTTTGAAATATTGAAAGCCACTGATGAAGCCATGCATAGGCGTATTGTTCCCAGTGCCTTTATGTCAAGAACCTCCCATTCTTCATCGTTCATAGCCGCCGGTTGTTTTAATTTTCCACCCAACGCTAGGTACAGATAGTCCTCCATTTGCATCTTCCATAACTGATAGTTTTGACCGTTAAATTTCTCGACCCTAAACTTTCCTTCTTTCGTCATTGCTCCCAGTCAAACCAGGAACCATTCTTTCCTGCGAATTTACCAACCAAATAGACCTTTTGTCTCTGATACCAATTGTTAGAAAACAAGATCGTAGAGAAATAATAAATATACAGTTAAATCATTAAACAAGATGCAAAATACATTAAACACATTACAGAGAGACACATATATAATGTGGTTCACCCAAACGATGGGCTATGTACACAAAGAAAATGCCAGTCCTTTTATTACAGTCCATAAAGATGAAGGGATACAACCTGCAACAAAACAATTGCACTTGCTCTTCACGCTCTCACAATATCTATCACACAATCACAGAGATTTTTTTCAATACAATATAAAAGCATACACAACCGTGTTACAATGCTTTCTTTTATAGGGGAAAAATACCATGGTAAAATACTACGGTTAACCCAATACCATGGGTTCACATAACTGTGGTCCAACACACATCCCAAAAAAAATTCTAGAACCCCAAGGAAGGAAGAACGAGTGTACAGTACACCTGGGGTACAAACACGACTGAACAACATCTCTGGATCTAGAAGATCATGCTCCACAGCCAACAACTAGTCCTCAAACAAATAATTGAGAAAGAGCAGTCGGGTATCATTTTTTTGCAAGAGACAATGGTGGTTGGGGAAAAACCAAGGGAACTTTTCTCTAAAATTAAACAGGATTGGGTGCTAGTTACTACGGATGAAGCCATACAATCGGGTGGAATGTTAGTGGCTTGGGATAAAAAATTTGCCAATTTTTCTTCTTATGAAATTCCTTTGGGCATTCTTTTGTCAAGGAAATCACTTGGTTATTCTAAATATGTCAATTTGATTAAGCTTATGGTCCATATAATGATATAAGAATATTTTTGGAGTCATTTGTGGATAATGGCTACTTACAAAGCTCATATTTGAATATCGTAGATGATTTAAAGAAAAAAATCATATACAAAAATTTGGGGTCAAAATGTTAGGTGTGATAATTTAAGTTCATACTTCTTTGATGTTTTCTCTTCTGCAGGAGCAATGTCTAGATATAGGTCACAAGTTTTTTCAGACTATACTTCTGATCATTTTCTAAATTGTTTAGAATTTGAGTTCAAAGATAATAGATATAATTATCCATTTAAATTCAACCACTCCTGGTTGATGTGGGAATATTTAAAATTCATGGTTCAAAAGGAATGGTTGAGTTATTATGATGAAGTACATTTTTCATTCGCACACTCCTTTGTTCAGAAAATCATAAGTCTTAAACATGATATGAAAGATTGGGAAAGAGAAAAGAAAAAATCTATGAAAGCTGATATTTTGTGTATAGAAACATAAATTCACCTCTTCTCGGCTTCTTTATTCTGGTCCTCATTCTGCATAGGATAATAAATTATTGATAGATCTGGAACTTGAAATACTAAATATATTTAAAATCTAGGAGGAAACATGGTGACTAAAAAGTCGTGCGATATGGGTTTGTTTAGGAGATAAAAATAATAATTTTTTTCATAAATTTTCCAATCATTGGAGGGTTCAAAACTTTATCTAGACACTAGCAAATTAGGTTGGGGTTTATATTGGGGTTTTAGAAGCATTACAAAATGAAGCTGTTAGAGATTTCAGAAAATTTTATCATGAACAATCCAATCCTACTATACTTGAACATATTAAAATGATTAAAGAATTCCCTCATTATTTCTCTGAGGAGGATGGAGATATGATTTTGAATCCTGTTACCAAGGATGAGATCCTATCTATTCTAAAAGGATTCACAAATTCAAAATTACCAATGCCATATGCTTTGACGATCGAGCTTTATTTGGAATTTTTTGACATCACAGGTGATGAAATTCTTGCAGTTGTTGAAGAATATAGAAAATAAGGTAAGGTATCAAGGGATATCAATGCAGATTTTATTTCCTTAATTCCAAAATTGTCAAATACGTGCTCTTATGAATATTTCATGCCCATATCTTTATGCAACTTAATTGATCAAATCATTACCAAAGTAATTGCTAGAAGGATAAAACCGATTTTATCAAAGAACATCTCTAAGGACCAATTTGGTTTTTAGATAATAGGTAGTTCAAAAATGATATAGGTGTTTCTCATGAGGTCTTTCGCAACACCAAATCTAGAAATTTCAATGCCTTGATTTTGCAATTGGACCTATCAAAGGCATATGACTGGATTAATTGGGTCTTCCTTCAGATGGATTTACTTCAGATTGTCTTTCCATGGAACGCCATTCAATGGATTATAGCGTGTGTTTCTTCTGTAAATTACTTGGTTCTTATTAATGGATTTCTTCAATTCATCGAGAGGGATAAGACAGGATTTCCCGCTCTTTCCTTTATTATTTTTAATCATTATGGATGGATTAATCCATCTAATTATTAAGGCAAAAGATGAGTCCCAGATTAAAGGTATCAATACCTCAAAAATTCCCATCAAGCACCTTTTATTTATGGGCGTTGCGATGCTTTGTGGCATAGGTTCTTTACTTGAATGTAAATCATATCAGGGAATTTTGGAAATATTATGTCACTCTACAAGTATGTAGATTAACGCTTAAGATATTAATCACTCTAGGTGATATTCAAGATCCTTATGTAACTGGATGTGCTTATCTATGGGTACATTCTGAGCTGATACAAATCATATCTGTACAGGTGGTTATTTGTTCGATATATACTTCTACTTAACTGGAGAAGTGTTTTTTACCAATAGAGTATGCCATGCCATAGTCTATTCTTCCTGAGACAAATCATGAACCTTTCTTTGTATACTTGTTCTTATAGATCCATATGGAAGACACTACAGAATTCCCTTCATGTATTAGAACCATATCCTAGACATCATTCCTCATGATCAACTGTTACTCTTTGATCATAGTTTCTTCCATAGCTGGAAGGGTTTGCATTAATGATGTCACTCAATCTATGCCACACAACTAGAGTGTATCTGAGGCCTCTTACTTTAGTTTGAAATTCCCATCATAATTTTATTCATATTGAGTTATCTTTTATGCCCAATATAGTCTTCATCTCTCGAGGTGGATCTACCACTCTCTTATGTTCTTCTGAAGCTCTTTCTTCCATCATGGTGTCTTTGAACCTAGGAGATTCAGGTTCATCTTTATTGGAGTGAATCTTGAATTGTCACCACTTATTCATCAGAAAAAGTCTCATCCTTTTCTTGTTGTAAATTGTACATGATATTTCCTACAAGTCAAATGCACCAGTTGCATCATTACATAAGACATATTCATAGTGACAGGTTCTTACGTATAAGGATATAATCATGCAACTATTTTATCCAATACAACATTCATCCATATCTCATAGAAACTTTCTAGATGCCTTCCATCTCTACCATGACATCATTGATATTGTGCACTAATCCAATATGCTAGAAAAGAGGTTTCATTATAGATAAGTAGAAATGGAGTGTTGTATAGCGCCATGGGCTACTTACCCATGACATGCATATTAGTAGTATACTGTCATTAATGCAAACATTCTATAATGCATAATACACAACATATATAGGAAAGACAATTCAAATACTCATCTTTGTTTTTTTGGTAGACTCCTTATTGTTCTTTGTCTTCATCTCCTTTTGGATCTGCATCTTCTTCTTTGGCCAATTGGATTGCTTCAATCTGATGCTTACTTGAAAGCTTTTTCTGGAATATTGCTTTTGGTGGACCTAGGGTTTGATAAAGAAACCATAATTTTTCAACTTAGGTATATTTCAGATATGATTGGATAGAAAGATGTGCCTCCTCAAGGATAGCTAAGCATCATATTCAATTTCCCAAAATGTGATCAGAATTGCAAAATATCTAATGCCCTATTTTTCTTCAATTTCTTCTGTAGAATTTCCTGATATTGTTTCTATTGCATATCCAAAATTTTGGCTCCTCTGAGTCTGAAACTTCGTACTAAGGTCTCTTGGTCTATCTTCTTTACAAAACCACAGGTTAGAGCAGATTGGTTTCACCAATTGGGACTTATGTGAATTTTCCCAAGGTAACTTATTTCAAGACTGTTTAGCATAGCGAACTTGTACGAACTACCACATGTCACCATTTCACCTTCAGGGTATGAAAATTTTACCATAGAAACTAAATTTCGTTCCCTATCTGTAACATCTTGTGAAATTTCGTTTGGACCTTCGTAGCCCAAAATATAGAAATTCTCCATAGGTCACTTGTTTAGGGATGAATCCCGGGAGAGGCTAGAGCCCTGAGTTGGAGAATCATATCTTCTATATTCTAGTGAATATGAGGCTGAAAAATTTACACAGGGTACAAACATATTTCATATTCATCCTATAAAAGTTTCAGCTCCCGATCCTTCTCCAATATCGACATATATAAAAAGTCCCCACATGACTAGTTTTAGTCTTTAGGGTTTTTCAAGCATGAAGCCCTAATCTTCCATAGCTGTAGTTGTGGTAGTGTTTCATCTACACAAGAATTATTTTAGGGTATCTCTAAAACCATGTTAATATTTTAATGTTTATATCATATCTTATAACATTTAGAATCATAATCGTATAACCATAAGCAAAAGGATCAATGCAAGATAGACAAGCACAACCACGCAAAATAACACAAAGATTTATCTTGGGAAACCTTCATGGGGAAGAAAACCCAACAATACTTCCTTTGTATAAGATGTATCAAAATTACAAGACAAGACCCCAGATAGGTGTTCCTCCCTCTAGCATATATATCTCTCTCTCTATCCTATGCACTATACACAAGTGCGTGTGTGTTCCAATGAGGAACACATCTCCTCTATTTATACTCTTTTTGTCACTTGACATTCAACCTAACAAGTCAGCCCCACTTAACTAAGTGGGATGACTTCACTTAGGAAGAATCAATACAATATTATATTATATTCATTAGGGTGCTAATGACCCAACTTACAATGGAGGATTTACCTCATGACTCTATGATGACCAATTACAATAGTACCACCCCAACGGAGGAATAATAACATCTCCCTCGGGTTTCATCGGTAAAATACATTTAGAATATCCTTTGAAGTTACAATATTCAACATTGTATTCATCGAAAATATTCAACTTTATTTGGTCAAGTGCAAAAGAACAACAAAAGTTCCACCTTGTGGACTAGGAGCAACTTGCTCGCCCAAAACATTTGGGTGGATGGTCTTTGAATTTTTTTTTCAAACGTTCTTCTAGCAAAAAACTGTGGTGATCTATTTTTGGTGATAGTTTAGGGAGTTATGTTATAAAATCTAAATATATTTGGAATTTATCAGTTATTCATTGGATCATATCTAAAGATAAGAAATAAAAGGTGTTTCAAACATATGGGCATGGCTCCTTTCTTCTTATAAGTTATAATCTGATTGACTGGCCTGGATTCCGAGAAATGGACATTATATTTTAGTTGGTGAAGACCCTATTATGGGTGGCTCTCCAGTGTATCAAATTTCTTCAAAACTTATACTATTCCTTCGGATGAATAGTCATATGTCCTTATATCATTGCTCGGTTTGGTCCTCACATTTTATGATTTCCACAAGGTGTATCAATGCAGATCAACTTGGTCTTCAAGGCAGTTTGGAAATGGAATGGGATACATTTACTCAAGTTGTATACATAGGTAACATTTGACATGGGTAGAAGGATGATTCTATTTCCTAGTCATGGAATAACAAAACAGGTCAGATATCTGCTTGGTTGGCCTGCGAATCTATCACTTCTTCTTCCAGATCACTTTTTAGTTGGTGGTACTTTACTTGTTGGTGATGGATTATTCCACAGAAAGTCAAGATATTTATCTGGATAGCTTTGGAAAATCAAATTCTCTCATGGGACAATCTACTGCATCATGGTTTTCATGAACCAAATATTTGCCATATTTGTTTTGGGGGTCATAATCGATGTTTCACATATTCATATCGTATCCCTTTGTGAAACAAGTTTGGGCGTCATTATTTTTTTTCTGCAAGATTCATTTTGGCTGGTCTTGTTCTTCCTTTGCATAATATTTATAGGCCTAGTTTAGATTGTGGCCAAAGTGGGGTGAACTAGCTATTTTATCCATTTGGTCAATATGGAATCATCAGGAGCATCTTTTTTTGGAAAACATCTCTCCTTCCATCGATCAGATTGTCAACAATGCAATATCATCTTTTATGGAGCATAAAGGAAGTCTGATTGATCATACTTGCAATGCCTCTGAATTAATAATTATTGGTAATTCTGCTGGAAAAATAATTTAATTATTATTTTATTAATTCTGATAGAAAATTCAAGAATAAAACATTCTGTAATAAAAACATCTTTATTTAATAAAATATGATGAAGGGGAACAAAAGTGGATATAGTTGTAGAAGAGTGTTTGTTGACCCACAAGAGGCAAATACAAGTGGAAGAATACATTGAGTGAGAACTCAAGATGCAGGAGGCATCATCCCCAAAAATCAGGTCACAACTCCTAGTTGAGTGCTAAAGAGAAGGAGGCTCATAAATGACCAATTCCTACGAAAAATACTATATATTAGTATGTCCATGAGCGGCAGGAGGCTAGCATTGGACAAAGATTAAAACCTGTGAATGCAAGAAATCGTTCATTGAAGGATTTTTCTCTCGTGGTTCAACGAATAGGCTCGTGGGTTCTGGAGTAAGTAGCTTGGATGCTCTAGGAGTTGCTTGGGAGGAACAAATTCTCCACTTTTGTTTTCCCACTATTAGTGCTAGGTTTATACTTTATGTTTTAAATGTTTGTAGAATATGTTTCAATACTAGATCAGAAGAAGATTGATGTAGAATCTAGTTTGTTTTCAGTTAGCTTACCGATGTTAAATTTTAATTATGCACCTAATAGATTTAAAATCATCTATTTATATACTTTGTCATGTACTCCTACATTTAACTGTATATTTCTTGTTTGTATCGATTTTTCCTAAATTTTCCTTAATTTGCATTTACGAAATTCCAATCCTGACTGAATCTATAATTCTAATTTATAGTATAGATCTGCATTATTCAATATATACAAATGGAATCCACTTACATAATATTCATCCTAATTCCTACACGAAATAACAATATTAGATTATAATCTATTGTTTATAATACTCTATAGTATTTAGTATATACAAATGGATCCCACTTAATTAACATTACAACTCACAGGATCTAAATAAATTTAGTCTGACCAAACCACATTTACCTAACTAAGCATAAAAGTACATCGTTGTTATCATATGTTTATATATACTTTTTTTTTTGGGTAACTAGGGTAATCGAAAACTGGAGCTGGGCTATTACTCGCGTGACACGGGGTCCAGGGATCCATTCCCGCTACCACTATACCCCTAGGTGCCCCACACCCGCCACAAGACATGGGACACAGGTAAACCCGAGTGAGATTTGATCTCGTGACCTCCAATTTACAACAAGTGACTTCATAACAACTGAACCGCCAATGAGACACACCTGTGCGGGCTATATGTTTATATATACTTAATGCTTAAACATATCCCTTATTTCCCTTAGTAAGATTATAGAGGTCATAGAATCAAACCTATTTAAGATAATAAATTAACAGTCCTATGATAGTTAGATCATAGTGTTATAGCACTTTACGTACGAAATTGTTGTTCATTCTAGTGAAACCAAACATGCGAAATCGAAGATCTTATTCCTTTAAACATCCAAAAATCATGTGTAAGATAATAAAAGAAAATAAATCTTTTACTGATCAATATGTTAGTATCATAACTACATTCACGACCTCGAAAGGTTGAGTTACAAACTTGTATCGCTAACATCGACAACCAAGATTTAAAAGATCTTAAACTCCATTTAAAATATCACCAATCCTAATATTTGAAATCAATGAATGCAACAAATCATCATAACTATAGGAAGAGCCTCGATTCAAAATACACAAGATTTAAAATACGCTACAGCGATTGTGAGATCGAGTCTCTTAACTACTTAACTTACATTCTGCTGATAAATCACACTAAAACAAAATATAAATAGAATCAAATGCATATCTATCATTTATACTACATATTAAAACATATTTTATTATGGATTTAAGCCCATATCCAATGGCCGCCACCACCTTTCTAACCGGAAAATTATGTTTTATACAGTCTTAGATCCTATGGGTATAACAATCTAACAAGCTTAATGAAAGTGTATAAGATGGTCGTAATTCCATTCAATGGCTACCATCACAACAAAGTTACCAAATATAAAAACATGTATTATATATATAGAAATTATAAAAAACAAAGTATAATGCATTTCCACGGCAGTAATTCCATCCACGATGGCAGTTGAAGGGTTGAACACAATCAACATAAATAATTGCACTTTGTAAAAATAACAAAACATCATTGGGTTATTACCCAGCTGAAGTCGGCATTCATTTTGTTTAACCATCACACACACACACACACACACACACACACACACACACACACACACACACACATATATTACAGAGTGGCTGTAAGACCATCGTTGAAGGCTTCCACTGTAAAAATATAAATACCAATGTTATAAAACAGTATGGGAATAAGACCTGTCAAGGGAACCCAAACCCTATCAGGGTTTACACTAAATATCACATTACATTACAGTCCCACTGTAATGGCTAAAGAGTCGGCACAACCTGAGAAGGGTTTTATAAACAACCAATTATGAATTTAAAACAGAGAACCACTTATCTTGTTAAACTTTGTGGCTACCAAAGGAGTACTCATGACCTCTTCCCAGCGAGACCCGCAACCACAATTTGGTTGGGTCAATATGGGTCTTAACCGTTAAAAAGAAATTAAAACAAAAATTTAATTGTGAACCAAGGTTGAAATGCAGATGTATATGAGAGTTTGGAAACACATGTCTTGGAGGAGCTTACCCTGTCGTCTCCCTCTCCAGTGCCGAACCTGCAAATTTTCCATTTGCAGTTAGTTGTTATTACATTGTAATTCTTAAATTAAAGCAAAGCATTAAACTTAGGGAGGTTTGGCACCTTACCTCAGCTATTAGCAACGAGGGCCAAGGGTCAGATCCTCTGATCACCCTTATCCCTCCATAGTCTACAATCACCAAGAAACATATCAGTAAAAATAATGGAAACTATCTTGTACAAACCATTTAAAATTGTAGAAAGAATTTATGCAGTTTATGCTTACCCTTGGGAGCAGATTGTTCGTGGTATTGGAAGCATCAACATGTTCGTTGGAGCTTCGGTGTGGTTGGAACACCAACGAGGAAGACTGAGTAGAACTTGTTACCTTGGAAAGAACCAAAACAAAATACCTTTAACACTATAAAAACCAAGTAGGAATAACACAGAGAGCAGATCTCGGCCCTTGACCGGCCTCCGACAAGAAACAAACCTAAATGCGAAGCTTATACAGAGTAAATACCTTTTACAAACCCTATGAAACCTTATTGAACTCACCATCTAGGTGTAGGGAAGAGATTCAATCAGCATGTTTCCTCGTGGGCCTGGTTGTGTTGCCAACTTACAGCTAGGACATGTTTAAATGTCAAACCAAAGTACAATTTATTGCATGGCTGAATAATTACTTTTCCAAATCATTGCGAATCCAAACTATGGATATCATTTATTTACCAACCGTATGGCTTACACATTGGAGCATAACATATTATACATTATAACCAAACCTTATAACATGACAAATCAACCTTGCATCGAAACCACACTATGTATCATATACTCATATGTTGGAACCTTCGTGAAGTTGGACTATGGGACATAATGCCATCGTGGGTTATGGCTAGACCCACACCCCTTTCAATGGTAAACATAATCTATGAATAATACAAGATCTTCACTTTAGCGCTATGATAGGCCAGGGTATTTTATTTTATTTGCAATCCCTAGCATAGTGTTATTCCTTCAATACATAAAAACCTTATTACAAGTATTGTATTTTTATGCATCATATTCTATAAAATCATATCAAAACCATATGTTATAGAATGAACATCAAGGATTATAAAGAAATGCATTAAGGCCCAACCAAGTAATACCATGCCAAAATAGATATGTAAACCTCTCCATTTTATTGATAACAAGAGGCCACCATATGGAGAACCATATGCTTACAAACCCTAAGCTTCTCATGCTTAGGGGTAGGTCTTTACACCCATAGTCTAAACTAGGGTAAGGCCAAAGCCTTGTGAAAATAATGTAATTGACGAGATGGGACAATACCATGAATAGTCTCACATGCCTTAGTCTAGTACAACCTATCATAAAGATGAATAACTAAATAAGAAAATTACATCAACTGTGTCAACATGGATGAAGGTTTCGGAGGGAACTAGCCATCGAAAAACATCAGCAAATTTTGTCGTAAGCACATGACGAAGATATTAAAAACAACAAAAGTAAAACATAGAATTCTGCTAAGTATATGTAAAAGTAATGCATGTAAAACTTTTTTTTATTTACGATTTTTAGGTGTGTTACATAATTGCATAAGAGCACAGTTACAACACTAGGCCTGAATCAGCTCAGCACTAGAACTGCTATAGAAAACAAAAAACTAACTTCTACTTTATTTATGTTAAATTCTCTTACAAACAACAAAGAGAAGAATAACTATATTTTGCAGGAAACATGGCAGATGAAGAGATGTCTGTAGAAGAGGAATGTCACCCAGAAAATAATTTAAATAATGAAGAGGGAAACCTAAGGGATGGAGAAATTTGGGTAGACTTAAAACAACAGTTAGGATAATAAGACTGAACTAAAATGAACTATCAAAGAGTTAAGGTTTGAATTAAGAAAAGTTAAAGAATATAACAAGCGAATTCTAAAGGCTTAGGAAGAACTAAATGCTATTCTGTTAGCTAAGATCCATAACGATGAAAAAGAAAAAAATAATAAGGAATCTAAACAAGAAATGCCTAAAACTGCACCTTACAAATGTAAGGGCATAAAGTTGGAATTTTCCATCCATAAATCTAAAAATTCCAGCGAAAAGTTAGTTAAACATCATAGAAAACAACAAGAGTCAAGCGAAATTAGTGACGATAGAAAAAAGAAAAAGAAATATAGACCCTATGAGGAAATCTCTGGCAATTTTAAGAAAATTAAACCACCCATGTTTAATGGGGAAATTGAGAAGGGCAAAGAGGTAGAAGCTTGGTTGTCTGGAATGAAAAAGTATTTTCAGATATACAAATACTCTGATGACTTAAAGGATAAAATGGCCATCTATAATGTGACTAGAAAGGAATATATATGGTGGCAAGACATAAAGAAGGTTAAGGGGATAAAATAGAGATATGTAACTTGGAAAACATTCAAAAAGCTATTTAAAAAAAAATACTTATCAGAATAATATTATGAAGAAAAGGACAAAGAATTTTATGAACTAAGGCTAGGAGCCATGATGATGAAAGAACTCTGCAGCAATTTCTTAATCCTTCTTCGTTGTGTTCCTTACATAATTGAGAAGAAACCTAAAATACAACGGTTCTTCAATTGTTTTCCCATCATGTTCAAAGAACGGATTGAGTATGACAATTCGAAGATGCTAGAGGAAGCGATGAGAAAGGAAAACTTATGTTACAAAAAAAAAGAAGAGAAAATGTACCTGCTTGGAAGAATAAAAGGCCAAATAATTTTTATCCAAGAAAAAAATAGAATAAGTTCCATAAAAACACATGAAATAACTATAATGGATATAAGGGTAATAACTGCAAAGGATTTAAACCCCAAAAATTATGCAGTAAAAGAACCTTCTAATGTTCGTAACAAGAACCCAACACAAAAAGAACCCTTAAAATGTTGGGAGTGTGGAGGGATACACTGCTTTAAAGATTTCCTAGTAAGAAAAAATAATTTTAATGTTCATTATATCCAAGAAGCAGTTATAGTTGGGGACATGGAATGGAGCATGCCTAGAATCTGCACTGCACTGGAAAACTGGCAAGCAGACCACCAGACTTCTATGGTTGAAATTGAAGGTATGATATNCATACACACTCATTTTGGTCAAATTGGCCTAGTTAAACCACTATCCTAAGTATTATTGACATTAATTGACATTAGTGGAGCATTAAATGACATCATCCAGCCACACCCATGCCTACCTCTAGTCAAGGGGACTAACTTAGCCTTCTCCTACATTCAGGGAGGCTAACTGGAGCACTCCGAGGGTGATATGAGTGTAATTAATGCACTTTATTGCTAACTGATCGTTACAATCAATTAAACAGAGCAGTGAAGGCACCTCCTCTCATTAAATTAATTATTTAATGATTGTTTAATGAACTGGAGTCAACAGGGGTGCCTCCAACCACTTCTGATGTTCAGTTCCACTTCAGTTAACCTCATCAGGGTTCATTGGAGTCATTGAAGCGCTAGCACTTGATGGTTGGCTTGCTATGACATGTGTCCGATCTCTTTCAATTGAGACTCAGTCATTTATTGCACTCTGACTTCAGTTAGGGCTCAGTGGAGTCAATTAGGGTTTTTGATCAGTGGTTAACTTGAGTGTTGAGTGTGGCTTACATTCAGTTAAGCTAGACTCACTCATTCAATTCCAATGACCTCCTTAGGAATTCGAATTGCTTCTCATTCATGCTTGTAGCATGACATTGCAATGTAATTTCTCATTCTTTGTGTGAATATATAGAGCGGCTACTCATTCTGTAGTCTGATTACACCATTTCATGATTTATTTGTTGATTAATCTTTGATGGGACTGATGTTTAGTCCCTAGATCAATGTGCAAGATTAATATGGTATCATAGCTCATGGCGGGACGAAGCTCTATCTCTCAAAAACAAGCTTTTTGACAGATTTCTATCTCTGGATGAAAATTGAGCAATAGCTCAAAAATCCAGCACTGCACCAGAAGCCAAGGATTACCACTTAATACCCCAAGGAAAGAACTTGTTGATAAAGCTTGCTTGATTGACTATGCTGGGTGTGATGAAAGCCTAAAATTTGCAGGATGTCCGACCTTACATTGCCCTTTCTATTGTGATTTTTAGGTTTTTTATAGGTGAAGCATTCGCTCCAGTAGATCCAGATGGCCTCCTTAGTAGATATTTTGACTCCATACAATTTCCACTCATGGAAAGGTGACATGGAGATTCACATGCACTCCAGAGGACTCTATAGATTCACCATGGACACTGAAGATGAGCCTGGTTCTGCCATAGAAAAATCAAGATTCTTGAACAAGAAGGATGAAGCCTTCAGTTTCTTGTGCCTCTCTATTTCCCAGGATCTTCTTTTCCATCTTGCGGGATTGAAGACTCCAAAAGACATATGGGATAAATTGGAAACTCTATATGGAAAGCAAGATGACTTGAGAGTTTACCAACTCGAAAATGAACTGATGTCTCTCCAGCCCTCCAATTTCGAGACTCTGAATGAATTCTTCACAAGGTTCAAGCACACTATTTTACTCTTGAAGCAATGCAAAGTGGAGAAGGCGGATGATCAACTCATCCTCGCCATACTCTCCAAAATTGGGGCTGATTATTCAATTTTTGTTTCTACATTCTGTGTGGGGAAGCTCACAACCCCTGTATGGAAGATGCCTACACTCAATGCCTTCATTGAGTCCCTAACAAGTGAACATGACAAGCTTGTCCATATGGGGATCATAAGATCTTCCCATGATCAAGCCCTCCATGTCTCGGGGCCCAAATATCTTAAGGGTAAAGGTAAGCAACAAAAGAACCCAAAAACTAAATTTGATGCTCCTAAGCCTAGTGTTGAAAATCAGCAGCATGATGAGTCTTTCGGCTCAAGGAAGAACAAAGGAAAAGGGCACCATGGCAAGGAAAAAGTCAAGTGTTCATATTGCGGGAATGGCTTCCACCCTGAACATGCCTGCATGAAGAAGAAGCTTGATGAAGCTACTTCTCTCCTTGAGAGAAATCACATCAATCTTCTGGAAAGCTTTCGGAGGAGAGATCAGCAAGATCGGGAACCACAACATGAAAAAGGTCATGCCCTCATGGAAAGTACTTCGAAGTCCAAAACACTCTTGATTGATTCTGGAGCTTTGAACCACATGATGGTTGAAAGAGACTCCTTTTAATCCTTGGAGACCGAAAAATCCATCCCCATCCACATGGGAGATGACTCCACCATCATTTCAAAAGGACAAGGTACTGTTGATCTTGAAAATGGATTTTTTTCAAATGTTTTGTATGTACTGTCTCTGGCATCAAATCTCCTTAGTGTCTATCAAATGACACATACTAGACTGCCTAAGAGCGTTTCTTTCAGCCCCAAATGATGTTGAGATAACGGAGCTTGCATCCGGGAAACTCATTGCTAAAGGTCTTGCAAACCATCATGCAAGAGCCTATGAGTTCTCCCACTTTGTGTCGGATGCAAAGCCCACCGCTCTGCTAACTCATGGAAATGAGGTTAGTAGGCTGTGGCATGAAAGGTTTGGCCATATTAATTTCAAATATTTGCAGCAATTACAGAAAAAATCCATGGTTTAAGGCCTCCTGGTCATCAAGGAAACCACCGAAAATTGCAAGGGCTGTGTGATTGGAAAACACCCTAAGCATATGTTCGATCGGGGGAAGGAAAACCGAGCTACATGCATATTGGGGTTGATACATTCTGATATCAGTGGTCTGAATCCTGTCACATCCATGAATGGATCAAGGTATCTTCTGACCTTTATTGATGATTTTTCAAGGTACACATGGGTCTTCTTTCTCGAAAAGAAGTCTGAAGTATGTGAAAAAATTTCTGAACTTAAGGCCTTGATCGAGAATGCCTCTGGGCTTAAGATCAAGATCTTGAGATCTGATAATGGTGGGGAGTATGTCAGTAACGAGTTTCTTCACATATGCTCCCAAAGTGGTATTCAGGTCCAACATTCAATTCCCTACACTCCCCAGCAGAACGGAGTAGCGGAAAGGAAGAATCGGTCTCTCAAGGAGATGACCACCTGTATGTTGGAATCCAAGAAGCTTGCTACAAATTTGTGGGCTGAGGCCATGCATGCTACAACATACATTTAGAACAGGATTCCACACTCATCCATGAAATGGAATACCCCTTTTGAAGCATACTTTGGACACAAGCCGGATGTGTCGAACCTGCGGGTGTTTGGGTCAACTGCATGGGCCTGAATTCCGCTTGATAAAAGAAGGGATTTGCAACTGCAAAGCATAGAATGTCTATTTATTGGATATCCTGATGAATCTAAAGGTTTCAAGTTGTTGGATATCAAAACCAAACAGATCATCATTGAGAGAAGTGTCAAGTTTGATGAGCCTCTTCAGGAGGTGGAACTAGTGAAGGAGAAAACTGATGAATTTCCTTCCTATTCTACTGAATATTTGGATGATGAAATTGGGGGTGATGACCCTGAATTGGATCCTCTGATTTCTGATATCAGTGTATAGCAACCATCAGATTCTGAATCATAACTCGAAGTACAAAATCATTTTCCCACATGGGCCCGACAGACACTCTCCTCCACAGGAGATAACATTGGAAATCTGGATGATCCAAGGAGAACCCGGTCTGATTTCCAAAGAGCAGGTATTGTGCTCTCTTGTCCGGATAATTTTCTGTCCAAAACTTGCTATTTGATGATTAGTTCAGATCCAAAATCCTACTACCATGCTTGGAAGGATCTGAGATGGCAAGTTTCCATGGATGAAGAGATGAATTCTCTTCATAAAAACACTACTTGGGAGCTAGTTTCTCTTCCTCCGGGAAAGAAAATCGGTTCAATGAAAGTGGGTGTTTTGGACCAAGGTTGCTGATGATGGTAGCACCTACAAATATAATGCAATTCTGGTGGCAAAAATTTTCTCTCAGTTCCAAGGTGTGGACTACCATGAGACCTTTGCACCGGTTGCAAAAATGGACTCCATCCGCCTAGTTTTGGCAATTTCAGCATCTAAGCACTAGGAATTGCATCATATGGATGTTAAGTCTGCCTTTCTGCATGGAGATATTCATGAGGAGATATACATGAAGTATCCTAAGGGCTACATCACTGATCCATCTTTGGTTTGCAAGCTAAAGAAGTCAATATATGGGTTAAAACAGGACCCAAGAGAGTGGTATTCCAAGATGGATGCCTTCCTTCTCTCGCAAAACTTCCAAAGGTGTAGATTAGATCCAAATGTGTATCTACAATATTCTAATGGTCATATAATTATTATTTTTTTATATGTTGATGACTTACTGATCACAGGTAGCACAGTTGCCTCCATTTTATCCATCAAAACTACTCTCGACAATGCTTTTGAAATGAGTGATTTGGGGCTCCTAAAACAATTTTTAGGGCTCAAAATTGAACAAAATTCTGATGGGATTATGGTCACTCAGTCCAAATACATTTCAGACCTGTTAGTCAAGCTTAACATGGCTGATTGTAGGCCTGGACCATTCCCTTTCCTTTCAGGGATCAGCCTTGAAGAAGGAAAAAGCACACCTCCCATGGACTGCACTATCTATCAATAGCTGATTGGTAGCTTGTTGTACTTGACACATTCTCAGCTTAATATCTGTTAAGATATGAATGCTGTATCAAGATACATGTAGCAGCCTCATGATATTCATTGGAAGGCAGCCAAGAGGATCCTCCAATATATTCAGGGAACTAGGACCTACGACATTCACTATGCTGCAAACTCCGAGCTAGAGCTGGTTGGATACACAGATTTCGATTGGGCGGGTGATTCTGTTGATTGGAATTCTACTTCTGGATATGTATTCATGTTTGGTGGTGGCCCCATTTGCTGGTCTAGCAAAAAGCAAGCTGCCATAGCACTATCTTCGGTAGAGGCCGAGTATCGAGGAGCGGTGAATGCTTGCATCCAAGCAGTTTGGTTGCAAGGCACTCTTCCAGAGTTTGATCTTGGTAGTACTTTGTCCACTGTCCTCTTTTGTGACAGTAAAAGTGCCATTAATATTTCCACATATCCAGTTACCAGGCAGAGGACTAAGCATGTAGAGATCCACATGCACTATATCAGGGAGCCAGTGCATGACAGGACCATCATTCTGCAATACTTCCTGACTAATGATCAGATTGCAGACATCTTCACTAAGAGATTTTCAGAAAAGAAGTTCACTTACCTCCGTTCACTGTTGGGGGTGAGTTCATCAGGGTTATTCAGACTACTTTCAGTGTTCATCTTGAGGGGGGGGTTTTCCCACTGGGTTTTCCCTCTTTTCCTCACTTAGCTTGTTTTTTAGCATTGTTTTAGTTTCAACATTGTACAAGGTGACCTATGGAATTAGTTGCCGAGGCCCTATCATTTTTATGCATTTATGTTTTCTAACTCCCCCTGAGTATAGCTTAGGGGGGGTGTTGGAGACATTTACCACCATACACACTCATTTTGGTCAAATTGGCCTAGTTAAACCACTATCATAAGTATTATTGACATTAATTGACATCAGTGGAGCATTAAATGACATCATCCAGTCACACCCATGCCTACCTTCAGTCAAGGAGGCTAAATTAGCCTTCTCCTACATTCGGGGAGGCTAACTGGAGCACTCCGAGGGTGATCTGAGTGTTATTAATGCACTTTATTGCTAACCGATGGTTACAACCAGTTAAACAGAGTAGTGAAGGAACCTCCTCTCATTAAATTGATTATTTAATGATTATTTAATGAACTGGAGTCAACAGGGGCACCTCCAACCACTTCTGATGTTCAGTTCCACTTCAGTTAACCTCATTGGGGTTCATTGGAGTCATTGAAGTGCTAGCACTTGATGGTTGGCTTGCTATGACATGTGTCTGATCTCTTTCAGTTGAGACTCAGTCATTTATTACACTTTGACTTCAGTTAGGGCTCAGTGGAGTCAATTAGGGTTTTGATCAGTGGTTAACTTGAGTGTTGAGTGTGGCTTACATTCAGTTAAGCTAGACTCACTCATTCAATTTGAATGACCTCCTTAGGAATTCGAATTGCTTCTCATTCATGCTTGTAGCATGACATTGCAATGTAAGTTCTCATTCTTTGTGTGAATATACAGAGCGGATACTCATTCTGTAGTCCGATTATACCATTTCATGAGTTATTTGTTGATTAATCTTTGATGAGACTGATGTTTAGTCCCTAGATCAATGTGCAAGATTAATATGATAAACAATAAGCCTATATCTATTTTAATTGATCCAAGTGCAAGCCTCATTTATATGTCACCTATAATAGTTGAATTATGCAAATTGGTACCGAAAAAGTTTGACAATTCGTGGCTAGTATAGTTAGACACCAGTACAAAATAAAAAGTTACTAGTCTGGTTAGAAATTGTAAATTGATGATGAATGATTTCCTTACGCATGTTAATGTAAATATTCTACCTTTAGGATCCTATGATTTATTAATAGGAATGGATTAGATAGAGTAACATAAAGTCATGTTAAACTTTTTTTTATAAGACCTTTAGATGTACTGATGATGATGGAAACAATATAAAAGTAAAAGGGATCCTTAGGAAGGTTGCAATCAGAGAAATCTCTACGTTACAAATGAAAATATTAGTAAGAAAATGATGTAAAGCGTTTGTTGTCTATATAATGAATGATAATGAAAATGATAACCAACTTAAACTAGAATACATACCAGTATTGAAGGAGTTTGAAAACATCTTTCCAGAAGAAGTCACTGGACTTCCTCCGAAAAGAGACATTGAATTCACAATTGATATGATACCCAGAGTAGTACCGACATCAAAGGATCCATACTAGATGAATATAATATAACTTACAGAGTCAAAATCACAACTACAAGCACTAATTGATAAAAGGTACAATTGACCTAGTGTCTCTCCCTGAGGAGCACCAGTCTTGTTTGTGAAAAAGAAGGACGAAATATTAATATTATGTATAGATTACCGACAGTTAAATAAATGACCATTAAGAACCGTACCCACTCCCCTGGATAGATGATCTATTCGATCAATTCCACGAAGCAACTATCTTTTCAAAGATAGACTTAAGGTCTGGTAATCATCAAGTACGAATAAAAGATGAGGATATATTTAAAATGTCATTCATGACCCGATATGGTCACTATGAGTTTGTCGTAATGCCTTTTGGGTTGAAAAACACATTCATGTGTTTAATGAACAACATCTTAAGTAACTACCTAGATAAGTTTGTGTTTGTCTTCATTGACGACATATTAATCTACTATAGGAATGAACAAGAACTTAAAGAATATTTAAGGATATTTATACAAGTGTTAAGCGAACAACAACTTTACACAAAATTCAGTAAATGTGATTTCTTTAAAGATAAGATTCAATACCTCGGACACGTAGTGTCCAAGGATGGTATATTTGTCGATCTTGAAAAATTAAGGCCATCACTGAATGGCCAGTTCCTAAGAACGTATCCGACATCAAATCATTTATGGGGATTACTGGATACTACGAGAAGTTCATTGAATGCTTCTCTAATATTTCCTACCCTATAACCTGTTTACAAAAGAAAGGTAAAAGTGTGAATGGAATGAAAAATACATCTAAATCTTTAATAGACTAAAACATCTATTAACTACTGCCCTGATCTTAAATATTGTTGATCCACTCAAGGATTTCATCATGTGTATTGACACTTGCGAGGAAGGGCCAGGTAGAGTTTTATTAGAAGAAAAATATGTTGTGGCATATGAATCAAGGAAATTAAAAGAACATGAGAAAAACTATCCAGCATACGATTTATAACTTGCTACCATAATTCATGCCTTAAAAATGTGGCGACATTATCTAATTGGGAGAAAATTTCTACTTGTGTCTAATAACATAAGCCTTAAATATCTATTCGATCTACAAAATTTGAATGTGAGTCAGACAATATGGTTGTCCTTTTTAAGCCAATGTGATTTCAAAATCAAACATATAAAAGGAAAATAAAATACAGTGGTGGACGCTCTATGTCATCATGCAAATTTACTTCTTACAAGCGACAACTATGAATCTGATCTAGAAAATCAGATTCTAAGTGCTGAAAATTCTGACAGGGAATATCATATTTTAAAAGAAACGACTGCTAAGAATGAACAAAACCATGTAAAAAAAGATTTCATCCTAAATCAACAAGGACTGTTGTTGCATAAAAATAGGTTGTACATACCAAACATAACATAAATTAAACTTACAGTTATGAATAGCTCCATAAACAACCATATTCAGGGCACCCTATACCAAAAAATTATCACTATGATCAGAAATGATTTATTCTGGCCAAACATGAAAAAGGAAGTGGTAGAATACTTAGCTTATTGTCTTGAATGTCAACAAGTAAAGGAAGAACACCAACATACCACATGATTGTTGCAACCACTACCCATTCTGGAATGGAAGTGGGAAACAATTAGTATGGATTTTATAATAGGCCTACCGAAGAATTCCTGACAGCATGATTCAACCATGGTCGTAGTCGACAAATTAAGTAAGGCTTTTCATTTTATTCCTATTAAATATTCCTATAAAGCTGTTAACATTGTAGATATTTTCATGAAAGAGATATCGAGGTTACATGGTATATTGAAGGTAATAGTCTTAGATAGAGATGCAAAATTTACAGGTAACTTCTAGAAATCCTTGTTTAAAGTTTTGGGAACACAATTAAATTTCAGTATTGCATATCATACACAAATGGATGGGAAGAATGAAAGGGTAAATCAATTCTTAGAGTACATGCTTAGGATGTATGTCATGGACAAACCAAGTAAGTGGGAAGACTACCTACACTTAGTGGAATTTGCATATAATAATAACTTTCAATTTTCAGCAGGTATGAGTCCAATTGAAATATTATATGGGAGTAAATGTAATACTCCAATATCATGGAGCAGTCTAGTTGATAGATTAATTTTAGGACCTGATTTATTAAAATATATGGAACTAACCGTGAAAAAGGTACAACAAAACTTGAAGGCTTCCCAAGATAGGAAAAAAAGTTATGCTAATTTAAAAATAGCTCCTAGAGAGTTCCATGTGGGTGATCATGTGTATATAATGGTAAATCCCAAGAAAAGTTCCTTAATACTGGGCAAGTATTCAAAATTGGCACCCAGGTATTGCGGGCGATTTGAAATTTTAGCTAAAGTAGGGCTGGTTGCATACTAGTTATCTCTACCACCCAATATTAAAGTGCATAATGTGTTTCACGTTTCTATATTAAAAATATATGTTCATGATATTTCTCATGTGATTGATTGGAATGTAATCCAAGTGGAACCCGAAGGAGAGTTCCAAGTGGGGCCTGAGCGCATTCTCAACATGAGAGAACTTTTACTTTGGAATTGTACACAAATCAAGGTGCAACGAAAGCACCTTAGTCTGGAAGAGGCTACTTGGGTTATTGTTAATGTACCGTTTGCTATGTTTAAGTGAGTCAGGTTATCTAGTTTGTACGCTTATCTATTAATCTAGTGGTTTAATGGCATATCAAACAAATTTTACATTGAGGCATTTCATGTATTTTGTAAATAAACTTAATTTTCTCTTATAATAAACACAAGATAGCAATATACATATTCTAATTTTTTATTTATTTATTATGTTGACACTCATTTATGATTGTGATTAACCTTGATTTCTACATGGTATCACAGTGAACACTTCTGACCCTTTTTTTTCCTAAGCAAAAGTATTTAGCTATGTATTTCTCAGCTACATATTTTGACATTGAAAATCACATTTTAATTGGATCATTTATTTTGGCTAGTAATGTGTTTTGTTGGTCTTGTTACAATTCTGAGTACTTTTCATAGATATATATGAGGCCTCTGACATTTTATGGATCGAGGCATTGATACGTTGTTGTGAGGATATGTGTGCATGCTCGATTGGTGGGCACTTCTCCATACTTAGGTCACAACCCTCGATGAAATTTTGACACTCCTTGCCCTTTGTTCTTGGCATCTCCCTTTAGATCATGTGTAGTTGATTGTGACTTCCATTTCTTCTTTGCGGCAGTGGCAGAGCTACAACAACTCAAGGTATGTTGAGAAACCTGGCCATCAAATACTTCAAATATCTAGATCAATATCCCTATGAATACAATCTCTAAATGCATATCGTGACTTAAGATTTTGGCTCTTTGTGACATCATAACGGGTGTCTACATCGTTACAAATATGTGGGAACTCTTTCACGAATTGAATATGAGATGGTGTTTTCTTGGAAATTTTTAATTTCATATCTATTTGGTTTCAAAATTGATCCAAATCATGGCTACCAACTCTTAGTCCTAAAACATTTGTGGCTTTGATCCATACATGAGACTAGTTTTTGTGCAAAATATATGAAACACCATCCTCCATGTTTAGATATTTTGTTGATTGGAATATTGTATTATTTCTCAAATCATGGATTCGCTCAACCTGCGATAATAATTGTTGTTGATTATGCCCCATTGGTTCATATCATGGTGTTTTAGTTTACGACTTCATAATTGTTTAAATCGCAGTTCTTTGTATTTTGGAAATTGTGTCTCTTGTTATCTTCATTACCAAGTGGATGGTGTGTCATTATCATATGTTTGCAATGATAGCATCTTCCTTATTTGTATATATAGTGGATGGAATGTGGACCCATGTGATATCATACCATCCACTTTATGTCAAATGTCAATTATGTGGATATACATCTTTATTTTGGAATTGAATGGAAGGTGTCATATTAAAAAATATTTTAATTATAGATGTAGATTGTGTAGTCAGGGTTTCTTGATTCAACATATTCTTGGTTGTGTCCATGAAATGAGGGGGTGGTATTTAATACCATAATCTCCTTACAATTCAAAATCTTTCCATTAATAATTAGTTTGAAGGATTGAGACCAATTAGTAATTTGATAAGATGTTTATTATTTTCTATTGAATCGTATGGAGGTTAATAGGAACGTTTCCAAGTGTGTCGATGGTTGCATTTGGGTGGAATTTGAATCTGTATAGTAATGCTCAACTCCAATATTGATTCAATTCCACAACAAGAAATTTTCCCAAGGATTATGATTTGAAAACCAGTGATGGACATCTTGACGTGCTTTCATGATCCCATGGAAGGTGATCATAATAGACATGGTGTTGGGCACCAAAATGTAAGTTTTGATTGTAAATTTTATAAGCATTTGCTTATGATTGGAAAATCGATGATAGACATCTCAACATACTTTTTTGTTCTGAGGGACAGGGAAGGAAGTCATAATAGACATGGGGCTGGTTGTTGAAATGTAAGTTTTAACACTTTGATTTGTTTACAATCTCAACTAATTATATTGTAGTTGAGTGAAATTGCAATCCCTTAATATAATCCTCTTTCTGCCAGCAATTGTGTCTAACCTTTTAGTCAAATCAAACGCATTATTAACCTTTCACTATATTTCTAATTTCTATAGAACCCTTATCTAACCCTCTCAAGAATACATTAAATCTTGGAAATTATAGATGCCTTTATGTACTACCTTGTAATGAAATCAATTATAACATATGGATGAAATAATATCAAACATTATTCATAATGTGTCAAGACCATAAACAATTCATGAGTTTCTCACCCAAGAACATGTGAAATAGAGACACATATTTTTTCCTTAAAATAAAATGTTATGTATGACACTTGAAAATAATTATCCTAGGAGGCCCTTGCCAAATCTATGTAGTGTAACCTTGTTGGAGACACTATAAGTTATTTGTAAATACAAACCCTCACTTATTGAATCTTTAGCTTGTATTTTAGTGAAAACAAGATCAATATCATTTTACAAAGAAATTTACATCTATTCCGTTTCCTCTATGTAAAAAATCTATAACCCTATGCACCAAAGTCGTTGAAAAAACTTTGAATAAATCTTACATCAAGATTTCACCAGTGTCATTCTTTGTATTGTATAATGAGGAACTAACAATGTGTAAGGGGAACAACTATTTACCAGTCCAAACGAGAACTCTTACAAATATATTTAGACAGGTTGATATAACCCTTACCTAAGGATTCCTTTCAAAGATAGCACTATGAAGCTTAAAAGTTGGTCCATTTTAATAAATTACCTTCACACAGTTTTAAGGTAAGTAAACTTGGATAGGAAACGATTATAATATGCTCTTGTTCACTTTTTATTTGAATGAGAGATTGCTATTTTTAATTTATATTTATTTGAATGAGAGATTGTTATTTTTTAATTTAAAATTAAATTAAATTAGTGACATGACACTCATGAATCCTATTGGCAACCTTGTTACATATTAAAAAGTTTAGAATGAATTCCATAGAAGCTCTAAAAGTAAATGCCTAGTTTAAAAATGTTTTCTTTAACAGAGAATGGATAATAAATATTGGTTCCCTTAGCATCGGTTTAATTTATCATTTGAGACAGTGTTTTCTTATTTGAAATAAGATTTTACTACTTCCCTAGGGATACTTCTGAAAGAAAATCGATTATTATTTTTCAAGGAAGAAAGTGGTGTATGAAGGGCGGAGTATCCCTCTCACCTGCACCACATATGGACCTCAATAGTAATCTACTTAAGGTTTTGTTGGACCTATAAGAGAAATATCTCCATCTCTATGACATTAACGCCTCCAAGTGGCCCAATTGTTTAAGTTTAGTTTTCCTTGCAAACTAACTAATGGTTCCATAGGAATTCATCTCGATGTTCTAAACATATTTTTTTACAATTGAAATTTTATTTAATTTTATTGATATTGCATACCAAAAAATATTATATATATTTTAATCTTAAACATTAAATAACTTACAAATACAAAAAAAAAGATAATTGAAAAATAAATAAAATTTACCAATGGGTCGCACTATACTTATTGGGTCTATGCTAGACCAAGATCTTGTCCAAATTCAATGCCTACATAGGGGTTATCCACAATGCATACTAATTGATTGAACCAAAAACAAGAGAAACTATCTTAAAAGGTGTAGGTGTCTTAGCCTCACCCTTTCCTATGCACATGATCTATCCGCCTCACCATCTTGAGATCTATTGGCTGACTAATGTTTTCAAAAATATATGGGTGCATAGATAGGAATATGTTTGAGAAGAATGAAAATAAAATACCTCATAACTAATGTTCTATGTAACACAAAGATTGAAGTTGGGTTTTCTTTATGGTTATAAGCACTACAACATTTGGGGCCCAATTCGATGCTTGAATTGGCATTTTAATTCAAAAAAGCCATCTTTACATTGAAGTCTAGTTTAAAAAATGGGAATACAATATTTTTTTTTCTATTTATGGCTCTTAAAAATGCCTCTTAAGCATTTTTAGTGACCTAATATTACTTAAAAGACATTCAAAATGTTTCTTAAGAGATGCCAATCTAACACATGGAATTTTTTTGTATAGTTTGAAAATAGGTGTTGATTGGATGTCGAATAATTGGAATTTATTTATTTTTAGTTCTTAATGATGGTTATTCTATGATTCTCATGTGGATAAAAAATGAATGCATTGAAAGATGACTGTTCAAAAGAAAACAATTCATTTTTATGATTATCTTGATCATTTTGATAATGATCATCATTATTATCATTAGCATCAACATCATTGTCATCATCCTCATTCTTGTTATCATATTACATCCTCAACATTATCACCATGCTCAACCTTCATACACCTTAACACCATAATCCATTAGTACACCTTAATGAAATATTTTGACCTTGAAACAGTACCTTGACACCCTTAACACACCTTGATCACTTATAAGTTTGATGAATGAAGAACCTATAATATCAATTTGAAACAATAATTGATGTAGACATCTCAAAGTTGGAAACTACCTTGAGAATGAAAAGTGTATGAGAGCTAATTTCCACTCTTAGATCAATCCTAATATGTCTATAATGGTTATGCCAATCTCATTTTTATATATGTGCAATTTCTTCTTCTACGTGTGATTCATGATGAACCATCTTCTTGTGTAACATATTTCCATCACTTGGAAATTCAAGACAAATGAATATTCTTGTTATATGTATGGTTGATCTTCTTTTCTGGTATATGGAATTTCTCTATTGGTATTATAAGTTCCATATAAGCTCCATATAGATGTTGATTTGTGTATTTTATTTCATAATTGGATTTTAAAACATAATTAGTAAATTTTAATGGAAACAAGACCACATAGGTATTTTTCGTCCGTGGCCAGGGTTGGATGAGTTGAGCGCCTATCAGTCTAATTGGATCGGGTTTTGGGCCGTGAACTGGCTCAATCATGAGCATGGATACTAAAGGTTTTGATTTGATGCCTTCCTCTTCAGAAGATATCAAATAATTTAGTAATCTAATCTTGGGATAGTCCCTAAAAACTAACTCGGCTCCTGTCCCAAAATTTGTTAAAAATCTCAATGAGATCCCTACTATCGATCTAATGCCGCAACATACCATGCATATTGTGGTTTCCCTGGAAGATCGAGCTTTGGTGGGATAGTTTACAGGGCTCTAGCCCTCTCCCAAGTCCACCGATAACTGAATCCAGAAAAACTGGTGTCCTTTGATTTTAAATAGCGTCACTTGCTACGCGGTAGGTCGAGGTTTTTTCACTTTGAGTTCATCTCCAAAGATGAACGAGATCTTATTTTTCGTAATTGGTCCTACTTCATGGGTCCTCAAGGCCTCTACCTAAACAAATGGACTCTGTATTTCGACCTGGCTATGGATGTCCCTAAGGATGTGTTCGTTTGGGTCTGTGTCACAAACATGTCGATCCATTGCTGAACTACATCCTCCCTGCAGACCATTGGGAACAAGATCGACAAATACATTGACAAAGCTAACCCCAAAGAAAACTACTTATGTGTCAGAATCTGTGTGGAAGTAGATCTCGAAGATGGTCTTCCAGAGGCCATCAAGCTAATGGTGGGAGACTGGCATAATTTCCAAAAGTTGGACTATGAGCAATTAACCTTTAAATGTTGTCACTATCATGACCATGGGAACTTTTAGAAGAATTGTCCAAAATTTCCCTCAGAACAAACAAAAAGAGAAGAATATGAAGGTTGGACCCATGCTAAGAGATTCAAAGCAAACCTTAAGAAAACAAACAAAAGAGAGATGAGGAATATAGGGCCATCAATTCCCAGGAAGGAATGCACAATGCAAAAACCTTAGTCAGAGGCAGGAAATAGGTTCGTAGAGCTGTATCACAAAACAAAAGAAATTTGATCTGATGCAAAAAAAATTCACGTGGAAGGAGAACTGGGTAAGAATCAGGCAGCCTCTAGTCCTAGATATTATGGGCAAGGTGCCTCAGATCCTTGGATCTCGCTAGGCCATCCTAACCCTAAAAACCCAAAATTAGAAGGAGAAGAAATAGAGGAGGAAGAAGGAGAAATAATTTCAGTTCATGCAAACAAAGAATAAAAGAGGATTAAAAACCGAAAAGGAGCGGAGAGAAGAAGCCACTTATAGAGAAAAAATTCTTGGATCTCAATCAATGCTCGAGGCCATGATGAACCCTAGAATTACTAGACAAAAAGGACATGCCTCTAAAGGGGCCTCCCACCCTTCAAAAGGTAAATAATGAAGGTGGGATCCTGGAACTGTAGAGGATTAGGGAGCAATAAAAAGATTGGAGCAATGAAAGACCTCATCAAGATATCCAATCACGATGTCCTTCTAGTTCAGGAAACGAAATTGGAGGATGTGGAATTCCTCCAAGCTACCTAATAGTTTTGAAGAAATAGCGAAGGTATAGTAGTAAGAGATAAGGGGGCTTCTGGTGGGATGGGCACACTCTGGAAAACTTCCTCCTTTGAGCTCGTCCACTCCCGATATGGCATGCGTTGAATCCTCTCAAGTATTTGACATAAGGACACTGGTCACTTGGTAAGTATCCTTAACATCTATGTTCTTTCTTTGTATTATGAAAAGAAATATTGTTAGCAGATTATTTAGGACATGTTAACCTCCCTCCATCCCAAGAACCTTATTTTGGCTGGTGACCTCAACATCACTCTTTGTATCAAGGAGAAAAAAGGAGGGTCAATTGTGAGAGATCCTCCGCACGAAAACATGGAAGACATCATGAGCAACTGGGATCTTGAAGATATTGAACCTGCTTGGGGACTTTACTCTTGGTCCAATAGAAGGCTATGGCCTGGCCATATTGCGGTTAGGATTGATAGGTTTCTGTTCTAGCACTCACTCTCTTCGTTGGATTCAAGGCTGACTTAACCATCTTTTCTTTCAGAATGTCATACCACAAACCTATCTAGTTGGAACTCCTGGAAAAGAAGAACATGGGCCCTATCCCCTTTCTCTTTAGTCTACTTTGGATTAAGGAGGAGGGGTTTCTTGATCTTATTCAGATAGTTTGGGATATGTATGTTACAGTTTCCCCCTTCTATATTTGGGAAGAAAAATTAAGGAGGCTTAAGGCGACTCTCAAATCTTGGGAAAACAATCTAAAATACCCAACCCTTCAAAGAATTGAAGCTCAACAGAACCTTGACCAGCACCAAAGATGGCAAGAAATCCACCCTATGGACGTTGGAAGCCTGTAAAAGGAAACCTCCCTCCATATAACCCTGCATGCATCTTGTAGAATGAAGGAATAAATCTAGAGGCATAAAGCGAGAACCCTTTGGATTTTAGCAGGTGACAAGAATACCAAATTCTTTCACAAGAAAGTAGAAGGATGCAAGCACTTCAAGGTGGTGAAAGAAATCCAAAATTAAGGTCATTTGGTGTAAGACTTTAAAGAGATTAAGCATATTTCCCATGATCATTTTAAAAACATCTATATTGGAGATAGCCCACCAGGACTTCTCCCTCCCTCCTCAATTCTCAACCTGATTCCTCCTGCGGTCAACTACGCAACTAATGAGAGCCTGATTAGCCCTATCTCCAAAAAAGAAATTAAAAAATCACTAGCAAGTATGCAATTCAACAAAGCACCCGGGTCTAACGGTTTCATGGCCAGATTCATCAAAACCTATTGGAAGATTGTTAAAAATGACCTTCACAAGCTGGTTCTAAAATATCAGGCTTGCAGTAAAATTGGGGGCATCACCAATTCTTCCTTCCTTTCCCTTATCCTGAAAGAAAAAGGGGCCACCTAGTTTGAACGGTTCATGCCTATTTCCCCCTGCAATATTGGCTTATCACCAAAATTATAGCTAATCAAATCAAAGGTGTGCTCTCCTCCATTATCCCCAAGAATCAAGGAATTTTCATTAAAGGAAGAAATACTGAGGACAATATCATTCTTGTCCAAGAAGCCATTCACTCCAATGCTCAACGTAAGGAAAAAGGTATGATTGTTAGATTGGATCTTGCTAGTTCTTTTTATAGAGTTCGCCATGAGTTCTTGTTTCACGTTCTCCACAGATTTAGCTTCGATCCTCTCTTTGTTAATTGGATTCAATCCTGCATCGACAATCCTTGGATCGCCCCTCTTGTTAATGGACGTGCTGCTAGGTTTTGTCAAGCCTCTAGGGGTATTCGTCAAGGGTTTCCTCTCTCTCCTCTTCTCTATGCCATACAAGCATCTGTGCTAAGTTTTTGGTTGAATCAAAGTCAACGAAATAACAAACTTAAAGGGTTGCAAATTGCTCGTGGAGTCAGGGATATATATCACGCCCAATTCGCTGATGACACTCTTCTCCTTGGAGGAGAAAGTGTTCAATCGGCTAAGATTTTCAAATTTGAACTTGACTTCTATCAGGAAGCCTTGGGAAGTAAGATCAATTATGCAAAAAGTCAGATTTATGGGTGGAACTACAACCCCAGAGATATGTTGGAAATTACTAAAATCCCGAGAATTGAAGGGAAGACTCAGTGGGAGGCCTTCAAATACCTAGGAATTCTCGTCTTCAAGTCTTCACCAAAATATTCCAAATGGCTCCCAATTGTTGAAAAAATCAAGGCCAGAATCAAATCTTGGGGAACCTCCTGGCTCAATCAAGCAGGGAAGGTGGTGCTAATCAAAGCGGTCCTATCCAACATTCCCATTTATCAATGCTCCATCCTCCTAGCCCCGAAAGGAATCATTTCTCATTGAAAAACTATAAGGAAGTTCCTCTGGAATGGGGGGAAACATACCAGGAAAAAATTGTTGCTTGTAAGATGGGGGGGATATCAATACCATTGCTGGATGGAGGTCTTCAAATAAGAGATCTTAGAAGCCGAAACCTCGCCCTTGGAGAAAAAGTCCTCTGGAATATTGTCACAGGGAAAACAACCTAGTGTAAAAGAACTCTCTAGAAAACATACTTCGTTGGGACTCTCTTGAGATGCCTCGACAATCCCCCAGTGGTAAGAAACATTTCTCCTATCTACATTATTTGTTTAAAATCTAGTGATGTTCTCTCTTCTAGGTTACATTGGATCCCTAGGAATGGGAAACATGTCAAAATCTGGGAAGACTCCATTATGAGGAAGCTGCCTATTGGCCAGAGCCCTGACATGACCCTTCTTAAAGATTATGTTTGCAATCTAAATATCACCACCCTCTGGAACATTTCTGATTGGGACACTGACAACAACAACACCTGGAAAGGTTGGCAGGTTACCTGTCCTCCGAATGTTGAGGATGAAAAAATTGCCTTGATCTGCCAGCTTCAAGGGAAATCCCTGATCTCAAAAAGAACCAAGGACACTAAAGGATGGGGGAACGATTCTAGAATATATACCGCCTCCAAAGGCTATTACACTATCTTCAATTAACATATTCCTGACAATAATTCTATTTGGAAGATCGTCGAGAAAATGAAAAGTCTCCCCAAAGTAGACTTTTTTATTTGGGCCTTGGCTCATAACAGGATCCTGACCAGAGACTGTTTAAAGAAGAAAGGTTGGGAAGGCCCAACCATATGCTTGTTAAGTTTTAACTCTGAAGAATTTACTGAGCATTTGCTGCTCTTGTGCGCCTTGCTAAGGACTTATGGAATCTATCTCTCCATGGAAGAGAAGGTTCAACCCTCCTTCCTAAAAATATCCACTCTCTTCTGATTTACTAGGCCTCTGTTTCTTCGTTTTCCAGCTTAAAGAATGGGATGCTAAAATCTTTTTGGATGACGTTCGCAAAGTTCATTTTTTGGAAACTCTGGCTGGAAAGGAACTCATGAATTTTTAAGGGGAAGGCCAACCATGCAAAGTAGGTGGTTTCCAAGGTTTCGGGCATTCCAGGGGACTGTATCAACTCCCTTTGGAGTGAATCCTCAGGATTTCCTCTCTCCCCTTCCAAAGAAGCATGGCTGCATAGTCTCATGCCTGATTTATCTAAAGGAACCCCTATGGCCCAAAAGAAAGCAAGTTCTTGGTAGATAAGGCTTGAGGAATCAGAATTAAACGGGTGGATGAAATACCTTCTCAGAAGCATTCTCTTCTTTGATGGTTCCTCTAAAGGGAACCCAGGGGCGGCAGGGGGGGAGGGGTTCTCATTACCCCAGAAGGAATCCAGGAAATTTCCTACTCTTGGGGTCTAGGACACAAATCAAATAATGTGGTCGACTCAAGGCTTGTTATCTAATCCCTCTCGACAAGCATGCCTACCACACAGTTGGCAATTCATCACCTGATAAGGAAAACTCAAAGCTTTTCCTTGTCCTTCCAGGAAATCAATTTTTTGTCATGTTTTAAGAAAGCACAACTCCTTGGCTGACTTGGATGCAAACCTTGCTTCTGACCTTGACAAAGGAATCCTCTTGTTGAACACCACTAGGTCCTGCTGCCCTATCCCTTAGCTCTCAAGCCTCATCTAGACCATATGTCCCTATCCTTAAGCCCTAATGGGCCTTCTTTGGGGACTCCCACGTCGACTCTTCCTCGGTGCATGGCATGTCCCATCCTATCCCATGGCAATCTCTGGAAGCGGGTGAAGGCGCATGGGAAAAATCATGCAGCATGCACAGGGTTAAATGTTGAGGTCTTTTCGGCTGCACGGATCCGGTTCCTGTCCAATTCGCCTCTCGTCACTCTGATTTGGAACGCTCCTAATCCCATCCCTCTATGTAATTATGAGATTTCTTGTCCTTCTCCATCAATTGGAATGATGTCGAGCACAACACATGGTATTAAAGAAGGTGGTGGATGGCCATGTCTTCATCGACGTTGGATAATTTGCAGGTTCACATGAGTTATAGGTGTTTCTGGAGCTTTGATAATTTTTGTTCCTATGGACACTTCCTTCGAGTCTACTACGTCCTCCCCTTTGGCTCTACATGTGGAAAATGACATTCAGGATATCAGAAAGGGGATGAGGAGGATGAATCGCCTTCTGAACAGAATGGACACGGAAGGAGAGCATCGACTAGTGAATGTATATCAGGATTTGGCCCAGCTAAGGAAGTAATTCAACCTCTCAAACAAGTAAACTGAACAGGCTCTCACAAAGTTTCTTGCAGAAATGGAAATCAAACTAGAAAAGTTGGATCTTAAGGTGGTAACGCTAGAAGTAGCGGCAGAATTAGGCTCCTCCTCTTGTCATGGTGGAAAGGCTCGCTAATTCATGTACTCTCTGGTTTTGTTTTGGCTTTTACTAATCATAGTTGTTTATAGTATCTAGCTTCTAGTATCTCTAAAAATTTTCAATGTGTAAAAATAAAAATAAAAATGGTATGATTTTAAACTTATGATTGCCGCTCCCATAAGGGAACCTGAATTTTTCACTTCGATAAGGTCACTCGAACTATGTGGTTTCTTTATAGTGGTTATACCACTGCTTTTTAATATATCTGTTTCTTTCTAAAAAAACATATTGGATGTACCCCAAATAGGGAGAAACGTTGAACTTATATGAGTTCTCTCTGACTTAATTTGGTGGTTTAGCACGACCATAATAAAGTGGTAAAGTTATTATGAGGTCTTTTGAATCTCTCCATGGATATTAATCATATCTCACTCCATGTAATTCAAAGTTGTTAAAGACAATTTTTTGTTGCAATGTCCATTTCACTTGGTATTTGTTTTCTATGACATAGTACTAAATTCTTGTTTAATGGTCTAAATTTGTGTAAGAAACATGACTTATTCATTGTAGTACTGATTCTATGATGATGTTCCTATTATAGATTTTGTAGGGCATGCCTTATAAATTGACACTATGGTTCAAAAGACAAGAAAAAGTTTAAGACATATATCCCATGTCCCCCCACACATATCATTTGACTCTAAATTATCTTGAACACTTTTTAACCCCTAGTCCCTACCACCATGATCTCTCTTAACACTTTCTCTATGCATACTCTAATATAACCATTATCCTATAAAACCTATAACCTCGATTAATATCACCCACAATCACAAAATATTATAATCAGTATCACCACTAATCACTAAACAACCAACACACAAATTTTAACCCTTATTAATGCTAACACATAACTCCTATAACCCAAAACAATTTTAATTCCAAATCTCTAGAACCATATATATTCAATAGATATAACCTTTATAACCCTTAACTATTATAAAACCCATGATATCGTGACCCTTATTACAAAACTGTTATAACCCTTATCACTAATGTCCCCTAACCATGAGAACTCTTAACTTCTATAAACCGTAGTCCTAATAACCCCAAAACCCCATCCCTTAACATATATATCATGCATCCCTTATAAATTCTAACAAGCGATCTTAATAATCCTTATGGATAACCCTTATCCCTAATTACCTAATTTGTATGTTTTATTACCCCCGCCTACCCTCTCTCTCTCTCTCTCTCTATATATATATATATATATAACCCCTACAATCATTGTTATTTAAATGACCCATATAGATCATAATCACTACAACCAATTTAATTTTTAATCTTTGTAATCCCTAACACTTAGACTCATTAAATTAGTTCTAAACCCTATGATTTGTAACAAATTGAACTTAACCCATATAAGCACTAACACATAACCAGTATAAGTTTTAATACTTAACCTTTAACCACTAACCCCTTATCACATCTAACCCATGTAAATTGTATAAAATATAAACCATGTAACCCATATAAAAATGAACATCTATCCTCACTAAACATTAAATTATAAGCCTTATAATCCTTAACACCTAACTCATATATATGTTAGATCATAACTTGCATAATCCTTAAGAATTTAGCTTACTTATAACACCTAAATCCCTATTCTCCTAATCCCTTAAAAACCAAAATACGACGACTCTTTCAAATCAAAATACCATTTAACATCTTATTGTTGTATTTGTTAATGAATGATAAAACGATATGCTGCGGTGAGCGTGGATCGAACACGCGACCTTCAGATCTTCAGTCTGACGCTCTCCCAACTGAGCTATCCCCGCAAGTTAATATTTCATGATGGTTGCAAACTCCCCAATACGATCTGACACTCTCCCAAGTGTGCTATCCCTGCAAATTGAAATTTAATGATAGTTGCAGATATGGTCTAAAATGGATGTGCCCTATTATTAATGCTAAGAGTATTACTACTCTCAACATGGCATTTCCTGCTGTGTACAGCCATGCCCATTCCACACAAAAAAGGGATTCAGTTATACCTGACAAAAGTTAAAGGATGTGAAACAAACTTCAAATGTAAACTCCTGAAATTAGGGTTTGAGGTAAACACATAGTTCATTATTAACAAGATGAATGGATAGGGTTCCATTCATTAACCAACTGATTTGCTTTTTCAATATGATGATACAAATAAATATGTTAAGTAAATTGTATTAAAAAGTTGTCTTTACATACCATTCCAGGTGTAGTGCTTATATATACACATCTTTATTTTTAAGTCCTTGCTAAGTAAAAGGGACTATATCACATCTTTATTCCTGTGAAGGGTTGGTCTTCCTAAACTCTAGCCCCAAATATCACATAACACAAAGACAATTGCCAAAGCCCAAAGAGAGGCCAGGTGTTGAAATTAACTCTAGACCTTATGAGTCATCGCTTACACATCTTAGGCAAGAACTTTTAAGATTAGCTTCTATTTATCTTGTTTTCTTATGTATTATATATTATGTATATTTGTATTGTTGGCTTTCAAGATTAGCCGTCCATTCATCTTGTTTTCTCATGAATTATATATGATATATATTTGTATGGTTAGCTTTCACATGGTGTATTTGAGTATGAAGATTTTTATGATTAGTAATCATTATTCTAAAATTTTAGGATATAATTTGTGTTTTAAATTGTATAGTTGGAGACTTTATAATAATAGATTATATTGTTTATTCTTCAATTATATGACTATTTTCTCAATTTCTTTATACACTGTTATGTTTTAGACAGAGAAAAATATAGTAATCGTGTAAGGGGATTACTTCCATTAGTACAAGTAAATGTTTTTTCTTCAATAGTTAAACATTACAAAACAATTTGTATTTAATGAAACTTTAATAACATTTATTTATACGCCATTTCATTGGGTATAATAGATGACGTCTTTCTTGGAATTTGCTTCCCAGGACGAGGCTAAAAGCCTATGTAATCAAACATTCAATGCACGACATGAACGCCACATGTTTTTAGGCATTTCCCATGCACAAGGAGTCCTTAACTTTCAGCTTAATTTCGGTTTTTTTTCAACATGGCTTTGAGCTAGCGTAAGTGTTGTACTACGTTTAACTGGGTAGCTTTGGGTCGTAAGTACATGTTGATGCCTAGAAAATTCCCAGGTACTGACAGTAGGGATTCTCCCCGGTAATCGATCCCAACTAGATCATTCACCGTTTGGTATGGGGTACCCATCCGGTTAACGGTCCAACTACTGTAGATCTAAGGTTGTTTAAATCCTTACTGGTTACGGCCCGATCCGTCGTTTATGAAATTTTCTTTAAATAAATGAGATGCAAATGCCTAAACTAAATGCAAGTGACTGATGAACAAGAACCTCACAAGTGATGCGTAGATACTTACCTCTCGTCTTACCATTCTTGTTCCTCAATCAGTTCTATAAATCTATGCAAATTAATTATATTCTAGTTTATTTTAAACTAATCTATCATATCCCCTCGGGGAGCAAATTTAAAAGAAAGAAAGTAATGTACTATAATTATTCCTAATGAATCTTGTAGATAACTGTTCCAATTCCATACACATAGTTACAACAGAAAGCAGGGATAATTTTGGGGGCGTTTTCTCCAAAAAAAGATTCACCATTTTGCAATTTTTGAAGCCCTGTTTCGCCCAATTTTGATGGGGTATACTTTTTTCACCCTAAAAATCGCCAATTTATTATATAAACAATATAAAATCCTTGGAAATTAAAATATTTTTTGAAAAATATCGCCAAACATTTTATAGTTGGTGTTTTAAGAATTGGTCAGATTCGCCAACATTTATACACTTTTAAATAAGTATGGTTCCTTAAAATCATCCCCGGCAGAAAGATTAACAAATATATATTTGGAATAATAGAGCATTCATGACTCAATTTATGCACAAAAATTTATACAGAAAGCAAAACCATTCACCATTAAAGAAATAATTCATAAAAGTCTAAACGATCTCACAGTTGTACAAAAACTAAACAGAAGTAATTCCACATTTGAATTCCACATAATCCATGTAAAATATCGTGCAGTCCTTTCCGAGCAAATATGTCCTTTTTTATTAGTAGAAAAAATCATTTCTTCTTACAAATAAACCAACCTTCTTATGCCAACGAAAAGTCCTCTCTATTATACCTTCTACCTCTATTTATAATACAATTACAATAACTCCTCGACTTCCCCGACCTTAGCAATTCCAATATTTTGTCCTTTAGTGCTTTGCACTAGAAAATGACAAAATACATAAAAGACAAAAGTTCTTAAATGGGCCCAACCAAGCTTGAAATGTATTCCCCCCATGTATTGGATTCTTCATCAGTAGTCCTGTAATTTATGGGCTTCAGCATTAGCACAGTAACCTCAAGATCGACCAACTGGGTCTCCACACGTATCACCCTTTCTAGAGTGGCTCTGTATAAGTCATCCAGGATATAATTGGTGATAAAATCTTGTGCAACCCAAGTTCTAACATTGTCTTCATTGATAATTTCCAGTTTCTGAATGTATTGTTCATCCTTGTGCAGTCTATCCTGTAGATACACCACATGCTGGTCTTTGTTTGGGAAGTCATTGATCTTTGCAGCCAAAAAAAGCTGACATCTATCATGAACTTGGAGCATCTTTTTACAAAAATCAGTACATTTTTTCAAGGTCTTTTCAATTTTAATGTTCAATCTTACCTAAAATTTTCTGCAAAACTCTAGGAGTGTCAACTCTATCTTTAGGCCTCTACTTGTCTTCTACCAAAAGTGTTTAGGAAACGTCGAGTTGGCCTCCACCCAAGTCAACTGACTTTGAACCTTTTCAACAACTTCTATTAGTCTTGTCCTGAAATTAAGTGACTCTGCTGTGTTTTCATTCAATCTTGTTTCTGTCATCTTTACCTTATAAATTTCCTCCGAGAGTTTTATTTGGACTTGGTGTGTCTTTCTCCAGATTGTGCAAGCTTGGGCATGAAAAGGGGTGATGTACAGATGTCTCTCATTTGCTACCGTAAGCTAAGTCTCAAGGGATCCATTTTGTGCCAATGTAACATACCCATAACTGAAAAATAAATATTTAATTATTTATTTTAGCAAAACACATTATGTTAATTTTTATTGTAAAGTTTATGACCAAGTGGGTCAAGGATGACTGTAATTGAAGAATTATTTATTTTAATAATTAATAAAAGGAGACACCTATTCAGGGGAGACTATTAAATGAGTGTTCACTAACCCACTAGGAGAAAGAAGCAGCTGTAGAAGGTTGGTTGACAAGTGGCATCACTAACATTCACTTTCTAGTTGTTGCAGGAGCATAATCCCTAAAAAAGTGGTCATGTTCCCTGAGAGGGGGGAACTGAGCTGGTGGCTCATTAAAATTAAAAAATAACCCAAAGGCCTATGCAAACTTATATAAACCATCAAATTGAGTAGGAGGCTCACCACTCATTCTGATTTCTGAGAAATTGAACCTTGCGATTAATGCAGACTAAAAAGTCAGGAACACAAGGAATTTGATGAGGGGATATCTAAAGTGATTTGCTAAGTTAAGTCGGCTACTGAGTGATAAGTTGCAGAAGTGTGCTATGTGGCAGAGATCCTTGTCCTAGTGGTTCAGTGAACAAGATTGAGGATCCTAAGCAAGTGATTTGGATCCTTTAGGAGAAGGTTGGGTGGAACAGTCTCCCTTGGGTGTTAGTCCCTTAACTGCAACAAATCCAGGTTCCAATTCTATATCTGTATTATGTTATTGTATTACTTCTGTTTAAGTAAGTTGCAATTATTTTCAAATAAGGTTATAGTTAATTGATATTATGCAATGATTATTTGATTAAGTATTTGCATAGAAATTGATTGATAGAGAAATGGATTTAAATCATCTCTTGTATTTTTCCTCTCACCGAAGTGACGTACTCTAGTACAAGAAGATATGAAATTATGTCTGAATAGTAGTACCAGAATGACTGAATCATTGTGCATCTTCGTTATTACAGAGAATAAAAGTCTCTCTCTCTCTCTCTCTCTCTCTCTCTCTCACACACACACACACACACACACACATATATATTATTTACAATCTACTTAAAAGACCTGGTATTTAGTTAACAAAAATAGGAATAAGGTTGAAATTTCGTAAGCAATTTAGGTAGTAACTAAACAAAGTTTATTTTTTAATACACTAAGGATTTAAACCTGTAAATGGGAACATAAATTAAATTGAAAGTCTCTTATTTTATGTACATATTAAGGTAATTACATTTCTCAAACACATTAACTTCAAGCTGAATAAAAACACAAATGTACAGATCCAAGTTCTTCATTAATACTCTATTTACATTAATCCTTCCAGGATAAGTGTTCTGTCTCTTTTTAAACAAACTCTAGAATTAATTTAGAATAACCAGGGTTTAAAATGAACATTAAAAACTAAGCTAGTTTCATAATGGCATCTTAAGGCTCATTTTATTAATGATTAAATTGTTTATTAACACTAAGTCGAGGTTATCGACAGACCGTAGCACTAGATACATGCTTCAAGTCATGCTGGTGTTGTCTTCGACAGTATTTTACTTGCAGAAGAGAGTTACAGACAGCCTTAGGGCTTAGTATTATTTAATTCCTAAAAAAAATATTATCAACTATATCGAGATTAAAAAACTTTAAACAAAGATTCTACTTTCTTTAAGGGAGAAAGGCTTCACGACCGATACTCTATAGTAAACTGTAGAAGTTTACCTACAATCTCATAGTCTATTAAAAATACATACACAAAGTTAAAAATTTCCAAATAAAAGGCTTGACAGTCTATAAACAAAACGACGAAACCTAGGATTTATTATAACTGAAATAATTAAGGATCTTACAACTAAATCCTATTTTCCTTTTAAGTGTTCCAAAACCCTACTAGCTATCAATAGAAGAAGAATGATTGTGTAATTATTCTTTTAAATATTAAAACCCCGCAGAGGTTAATTGACAGTCGAAATCCTTTTGCCAGAGGCATTACGACCCTTCTCTCAAAACCTACTTGGAAAGGCAGAGACTCCATGGCCGAATATTTTCATTATTTTAGGTTAACAATAAACAAACAACTTTAAACAATAAATATTTAACAAGTACATTACGACTACATAGCCAGAAAATCAATACAACTTTTAAACGAATGGAGGACTCGATTAACGAAGCGTAGTATAAGTTAAAACACAAATTTTATTAATTAAATCAAGGAATGTACACATATAATCCTCAAAGGCTTCGTCCCATATCATATCTATTATCAAACAAACAATAAAATACGATGGTGGTGTTTTATCCCAAGAACAAGAATTGACAGAGTAAGAGGCTCATGACCATAACTATTAAAGTAGTGTAAGTAAACTACAAAACCCTCACAGGGTCAGACAAGTTGAAGGTCCGTACATTATAAAATACAAGTGACAGAATTGAATAGAAGTTCTATCTTAACAACATATCTTAAAAATAAAGTGGCATAGTCGCAAGACTCCACAGGCAGCGATTCTTTTCACATTCTGGAAAATTCCACAGTCACTTTATAAATAATAGAGTCGCAGTATTGAAACCATCATGGGTTCTTACAATATTAAAACAGGTCTATAACCTAACAAATTTATAGAGTGGCACAATCATTTATTACTCCACAAGAGGTGAATAACACTCTTACATTATCAACTGTATAAACTACCAAAGCAAAGTATACCACTTCCATATCGACAACAAGCACGAAGTGGGAAAAAAAACCGACGCCATAAAAACATACCACAAAACCTAGTTTTCTCCTTAAGAGCCATGCAAGTTAATGTCATGGTTCTTACCAGTTAAGGGAGGGCTTCCCGGCTAATGATCTACCGAAACCTGTAGCGACATTTGTTTTGCACACAAGAAGTACATTAAATTATAAACCACAAACATCTTAAAAACCCGAAAGAAAGGAAAAACAAAAACTGAATATTGGTTACCTACTCGACCTTCAAAGGTAGGCAGTCATCACCAAAACAAGGATTACAGACTCCTTCAGCAATCACAACAGGTCCAAAGAGAGACGAATAAATTTGAGGATTCAATTTAAGAACTTTTCTATCTCGTCTTACATCCAGGGAAAGGATAAGTCCAAGACACTGAAAGTTAAATGCAATTGCATAGAAACCTCCATCTTCAAATAGAAACTCATCAAAATGACAGACTCTCTCACCGAAGCGTATTAAGCCTTTATGGTTTTGCTTGATGAGGAGTGACCACCAGCTGGAGTCCTCATGGCCATCACATGGTTTGAGGGTAAACAATCTAATATCTTGTCCTTGATCCTTTTCAATCACCATAAATTTTCCCAAGTCCATCATCATATCCATCTTTAAAAAGTTGAGTACGTGGCTAGGGTCACTCCCAAGGCTTTACAAACCATATTGTTTGGCTTCGATCACAAGGTTATAGCTCTTATATAGCCTTCCACCACCCAAAAATTTTAATGTTTATTTTGTGAACACAACCTCCATGGTTAATATTGGCAAAGTATATATTGAGAATGTAAACTTTGCAATATTAAAATAGTAAACTCTATATTATGGCTTTTGAACTTTGAAAGTACGTTGTAGGAATATATTCTTGTCTAAACCTTAGATTTCTTTGTCATTTCCCCTTTTGGCGTCTCAGCATAGAGTTTGTCTTAGAACGATAGTGTCGAGGTACCACACCACCTACACATGAGTAAAATGGAAATTCATGCATTAGTCATAGACTAAGTAAGAACATGAGTTATCCCTTGTGCAGCTCAAGAGTAAATTCAAACAAAAGGGAAACGACAACTGTTTTACGACAACAAGTGCAATAGAGACAAATTTATTATGTCACAAAGTAGTGTCATGTTGGAAGATCACCAATTAAAGAAAGACAATAATAAATTAGGTACATGACGCCAGTAACGCATGGCAAAATAATTATGAGTAATAACATCTCTCTAAATATTTCCTAGGGACTTCTAATATTACATACAGTAAATAATTTTTTTTTTATTTACGAAATTTAGGGATGTTACATGTGGTATTAGAGTGAGTTTCTAAACACTAGGCCTCATTGGCTCACTCGCATATCAAGTAAGAAAACCAATATACTAATTTTATTTGCATTTATTTCTGTACAGAAATATAAAATCTGTTTTACAGGAAATGGAAGGTGCTGAAGCATCTACCGAAAATGGTTCTCAACACAACAATCCTGACAATTTTTATGTAGATTTGAACAGTCTAGAGTTAATATAGACAATTAAGGAGTTGAAAGAGGAAATATAGACTGCAAAATTAGACAATGAAAGAATTCTTGAAATGAATCAATTGCTACTAGACAATATGCATAATAGAGGAAAAGATAAATGAAATGTTTATGAAACTGATTCTGAAACAACCTCTTACAAACATAAAGGAAAGAAAGAAAAATATTCTGATAGTGAATCTTCTTTGGAGATTAATGCAAGGTCATGTAAGGGAAGGTATAAGTACATAAGTGACAGTAGTGAATGTGACCATAAACCTAGGAGAAGGAAGTATAAACCCTACGAAGAAATTTCTGGGGAATTCAAAAATATAAAGCCTCCCATGTTTAACGAGGAAGTAGAGAAAGGTGAGGAAGTAGAAGCTTGGCTGTAAGGAATGAAGAAATACCTCCATATTTACAACTATTCTGACAAACTAAAGTCCATCATGGCTATTTACAATTTGACCGAAAAATATGATATCTGGTGGCAAGATATAAAAATGGTCAAAAATATGAAAGAGAAGTACTTAACCTGGAGAGTTTTCAAGAAGTATTTTAAAATAAAGTTTATGTCTGAACAATACTACGAAGAAAGAGCCAAGGAGTTCTATGAATTAAAACTAGGTTCCATGTCCATGAAAGAGTTGAGCAGTAAGTTTTTAAGTCTTTTAAGATATGTACCTTACATAATAGTTGAAAAGCCTAAAATTCAACTATTTTTAAGTTGCTTACCTACTAGCTTCAAACATAGGATTGAGTTTGATAAACAAAAAACTTTGGAGGAAACTATGAGAAAGGTTGAATTCTATTATGAGCAGAGCAAGAAAAGAGAAATTTTACTTAACTGGAAGACTAAAAAGACAAGTCATTTTGACCAGAAGAGAAGAGGGTTTAAGTCAAATAAGAGCTTTTGGAGTAAATCTCATAACTTCTCCAAGAATAACTACCAGGAAAATGAATTTACGAATAGAGTAACCCAGAATACTACAACACCAAAAGGCAGAGATATGCCTAACAACTTTGTTAAAAATACTGAATAGAGGGAACCTGTCAAATGCTGGGAATGTCAAGGACCGTATTATGCCAAGTACTGTCTGAAACGGAAGGGGAACATCAGTAACATACACACTATCCTGAAAGAGGAAATAGTTGGAGATGTGACAAACGAGATGCATAGGATAAATGCAACTTTGGAGAATCGACAAGCAGATCATCAGACTTTCATGGTGGAAGTGCAAGGTATGATACAAAAATTTTCTATTTCCATCTTGATTGATCCAACTACTAGTTTAATTTATATATCTTCTAATTTAGTGGAAAAGTGCAGCTTATCCTTTAAAAAGTTTGAAAAATCTTGGCTGGTCTAGTTAGCCACATGAACAAAAAGAAAGGTGGTAAATTATGTTGAAAGTTGTAATTTTCTTATGATTCAGTTTGAAACTCAGGTTAAATTAAATGTATTACCTTTAGGATCTTATGATATCCCAATAGGAATGGATTGGCTTGAAAAACACCGAGTGATTTTAAACTGTTTTCATAAAACTTTTTTGAATAATGAAGGAGAAAGAATTATTGTCACATGAATATCTAGGAAGATATCTGTTAGACAAATTCCAGCCTTACAGACGAAAAAAAGTTGTAAGAAAAGGATGTAAATTATTTGCGGTACACATAATAAATAATGAACAAATTGGTAAAGAATATAAACCTAGATTTGAGGATATTTCTATCCTACAAGGTTTCATGGATGTATTCCTGGAATAAATTCCGGGATTACCTCCTAAACGAGATCTGGATTTTACAATCAAGTTAGTACCTGAATCGGTACCTAATTCAAAATCTCCCTATCGAATGAACATCTTGGAGCTGAATGAATTAAAATTACATTTACAAGAATTAATAGATAAACATTATGTAAGACTAAGTGTATCCCATTGGGGAGCATCGGTCCTTTTTGTTAAAGGGAAAGACGATACTATGCATCTATGTATATACTACCGTCAACTTAATTGTGATTAAGAATAGGTATCATCTTCCCCGCATTGATGGTCTTATCAGATACACGAAGCGACAATATTTTCAAAGATCGACTTAAGGTCCGAGTATCACCAAGTCAAAATTAAGGATGGATACATCTTTAAAACTGCTTTTAGGACAGGATGGGCACTACGATTTTGTGGTTATTCCCTTCGGGCTAAAAAATGCTCCAACAACCTTCATGTGCTTAATGAACAGTTTCCTAAGTAAATACTTAAACAAATTCATAGTCGTCTTTAGAGATGACATATTACTTTACTCTAAGACAAAAGAAGAACATGATGAGCACCTAAAGATAATATTACAAGTGTTAAGAGAACATCAGCTATATGCTAAGTTCAGCAAACATAATTTTTATAAAGATAAAATACAATATTTAGGGCACATAAAAGCTATAAAATACAATATTTAGGGGATATCGGTGGACCTGAATAAAATAAAAGGTATAATTGATTGGTCCGTTCCTAAGGACGTAATTGATGTACGATCCTTTATGGGAATAACAGGTTATTACAGGAACTTTATTGAAGGATTTTCAAAAATTGAAAATCCTATAACCTCATTACAGAAAAAGGGTAAGAAATTTGTTTGGGATTAGAAATACGAAGACAATTTTAATAAACTAAAAGAATTACTAACTATTGCACCCATTCTAAAAATAGAAGCCCCAGAAAAAGACTTCGTCATATGCACTGATGCATGCAACGAAGGCTTTGGAAGGGTACTGACACAAGAAGGTCATGCAATTGTGTATAAATCAAGGAAGTTGAAATCTCATGATAAGAGATGGCTGCCATAATCCACGCTTTAAAAATATGGCACCATCACTTAATAGGTAAAATATTTCTGCTAATGTCTGATAATACAAACCTAAAATATATGTTTGATCAACAAAATCTAAATGCGAGGCAAGCTAGATGGCTAGATTTCCTTAGTAAATATGATTTCGAAATCAAACATATTAAACGGAAAGAAAATAAAGTGGTTGATTCCTTAAGAATAAATGCAGTAACAAGTTTTGTAGTTTCCATTAGCAATTATAAAACTGGTTTAGAAGATAAATTGGAAGAAGGAATAAAGCGGGACCTAGAATACCGGAGTTTAAAAGAAAAGGTAACTCAGAATATATATGCAAATATAATTACAGATTATAGTTTTAATGAAAAAATTCTAATACTGTTTAAAAACAAACTTTACATACCAAATATACCGGAAGTTAAAATATTGATTTTGAATGAAATACACAAAAGTCCTTATTCTGGACATCCGGGCTATCAGAAGATGATAACCATGTTGAGAAAAGAGTATTTTTGGCCTAACATGAAAAATGAGGTTGTTGAGTTTTTTAGCTATATGTATCGAATGTTAGTAAGTTAAAGCTGGACATCAACACCCAGTAGGGATTTTACAGCCATTTCCAATTCCAAACTAGAAATGGGAAGTCATCAGTCTTGATTTTGTAACTAGCTTACCTAAAAACCAAAAGCAAAATGATTCAATAATGGTAGTTGTAGATCAGCTAAGTAAGGAAACACACTTTATCCCTATTAAAACAACTAATAAAGCTACTAACATTGCAAACATATTCATGAAAGAAATATTCCGCTTGCATGGAATTTCGAAGGTTATAATTTCTGACCGAGATCCTAAATTTACTGGTAATTTTTTGAAATATTTATTCAAAGGGCTAGACACTAAATTGAATTCTAGTAATGCTTATCATCCGCAAATGGATGGACAAATAGAAAGAGTTAATCAAATACTAGAAGATATGTTGCGATTGTATGTTAGAGATAATCCCAAGAAGTGGTAAGACTATTTACACTTAGTTGAATTTGCTTACAATAACCATTATCAGGCTTTAGCAAAGATTAGTCCTTTTGAAATATTATATCTTACAAAGTGTAACACTCCTATTACATGGAGTAATCCAGTAGATAGATTGATATTAGGATCTGACATGTTAAAATAATTGGAACTAACAGTGAAACATATACAAGGCAACTTGAAAATTGCTCAAGACAAGCAAAAGAGTCATGCCGACCTTAAAACAAGTCCGAAGGAATTCCAAGTAGGTGAGCATGTGTTTGTTAAGGTGAAACCCAGGAAGAGCTCCTTTAAATTAGGGATCTGTGTTAAATTAGCACCAAGGTATTATGGACCGTTCGAAATACTGGAAAAAGTGGGACCAGTGGCATATCAGTTAGCTTTTTTTCCTAATCTTAAAATACATAACGCCTTTCATGTTTGTATTTTGAAAAAGTATATACATGATGCTAAACAAAAACATCTTAAAAACTTGGAAGAGAGGAAAAACAAAAATGGAATATTGGTTACTTGCTCGACCTTCAAAGGCATGCAGTCATCACCAAAACAAGGATTGCACACTCCTTCAGCAATCGCAACAGGTCCAGAGAGAGACAAAGAAATTCAAGGATTCAGTTTAAGAACTCTTATATCTTGTATTATAGCCATGGAAAGGATAAGTCCAAGCAACCAAAAGTTAAATGCAATTGCAAATAAACCTCCATCTTCAAACATAAACTCATCGAAATGACAGACTCTCTCACCAAAGCATATTAAACCTTTAGGTTGTTTCTTAATGAGGAGTGACCGCCAGCTGGAGTCCTCATGGCCATCACATGGTTAGAGGATAGGCAATTTAATATATTTTCCATGATCATTTTCAATCACCATAAAGTTTCCCAAGTCAATCATCATATCCATCTTTAAAAAGTTGAGAGCGTGGAGGGGGTCACTCCCAAGGATTTACAAACCATATTGTTTGGAATCCATTGTAAGTTTATAGCTCTTATATAACCTTCCACCACCCAAAACTTATAATGTTTATTTTGTGAACACAACCTGCATGGTTAAGATTGGAAAAGTATATATTGAGAATGGAAACTTTGCAATATTAAAATAGTAAACTATATATTATGGCTTTTGAACTTTTAAACTACGGTGTAGGAATATATTCTTTTCTAAACCTTAGATTTTCTTTGTCGTTTCCCATTTTTTCGTCTCAGCATAGAGTTTGTCTTGGAACGGTAGTGTCGAGGTACCACACCACCTGCACAGGAGTAAAATGGAAATTCATGCATTAGTCATAACGGCTAAGTAAGACCATGAGCTATCCCTTGTGCAGCTCAAGAGGAAATTCAAACAAAAGGGCAACGACAATTGTTTTACGACAAGAAGTTCAACAGAGACAGATTTCTTATGTCACAAAGTAGTGTCATGTCGGCAAATCACTAATTAAATCAAGCTAATAATAAATTAGGTACATGACGCTAGTAACGCATGACAAAAGAATTATGAGTAATAACATCTCTCTAAATATTTTCTAGGAACTTGTAATGTTACATATAGTAAATAATTATTTATTTATTTTTTATGAAATTTAGGGATATTACTGTCACCAACTCCTCTACCTGGGTTCTTAATTCCCCCATCTATTGGCTTGTTGCAGACTCTCTTGATTCCAACTCCATCTTAGCTTCAAAATATTTATTTTCTACCTTCATAATCATCACTTGTACTTCTAAGGCATATTTATCTGTTTCCAGAGCTTGGTACTATCTCTAGAGTCTTTCCTTTTCTGATAGGGTGGCCTCACATTTTCTTTTTAGTTCTATGCCTTCTCCTCTTTCTTTAATTAGAGTATACTTCATTTTGAACATTTTTCTTTGTGATGTTCTACATTTCCTTTCAGATGATCTACATTTCCTTTCAGATGATCTACATTGTTGGCATTGGCTTGCACTGCTGCTACGCTCACGGAGGACATGAACTTGGGGTATTTATTAGTACCCTCCATGACAGTATTTTCATTTACAGTAAGCACATCAACATGTGTTGTTGTTTTCAATCTCTTTTTAGACCTTCTAGTGATGGTATTTTTGGTATTGTCATAAAAGATGGTATCCAAACATGCCACTGTGTGCTATTTAGACGGAGTAAAAGGAGTGAGGCCAAATTTTGCAAAGGGAATATGGCCACCTGTAATTGTGCTACCTGCCGAAGCAGGAAGGTCTATTGGGTTGTTATGAACTGCTTCTTGGTTCAATTCTTCCCTAAGCTTGTCATCTTCCCCCTCCTCCTTTTGTTCTTCAACTTCTTTCTCAACTTCCTTTTGTTTTCTCTGTGCTTCTTCTTCCTTTAATTTGTCTTCTTCTTCTTTTTGTCTCTGAGCCTCCTCTTCTCGTTTCCTTTCAGCTTCTTCCTGCTGTAACTTCAAGGACTCTTCTTTTTGCTTCTGCAACTACTTCTTTGTTGCACTGTTGCTGCATTCTTCTTGAAACACTTACTCAACACAGTCATTTTACTGGCGTTCATGTACACCTCTTTATCCTTATCGAAGTGATGAGAGTATTCATGGCATATTCCAACATTTGTAAAATGTTCTGCAACTTTTCGATCTGCATCAATTCTACAAAAACTCTTCTCCCCAAAGCGAAAATTTTCCAAATATTTTACAAATTCAGAGGCACCTTTGACTTTAGTGAATTTGTAAATTCCTATGCAAAAGGGTAGTGGCAGGAAGGCTTCCTTTTTCATGTCGAAGAGGAAGTTACCTACTCCATTTATGAACAACTTCCTGACTGCTTCTTTATGGAATACATAGTCCGTGGCATATTTCGGCAACAATGACGGAGCTTTGGAGCCTCCATACATCCGCAGGTAAGTTCCTTCCCAAGAGGAAATGTAATCCCCATATTCACAAATAACATCCATGGTGTTATCTGATAGGAAGTTGGGATCTTTGAGGAAGATCAGCTCATACATGGGCATCAGAAACTCTTCACATATAGTCTTGTAGAAACTTGCATACCTATGTTCCCAGAGAATCTGATAATCATCATATATAGGGGCCTCAGTGTGTGTCCAAGTGCACCCGAGCTTGGGGAATCAATGTCTGCACAAGATGCAGTCAATTAGGTAGGAGGCCATGTAGAATTCTTCCTTTTTTTGAGTTATCCCTCCCTGTGCGGTAGCTACACAGGATGACAAGATACTTGATATGATATCTGCCCAGTTGAAAATTGTGCGTTCAAAGGCCACATAGTATACTATTGGGATCCAACTTAATTTATACAATCTTCCATTTGCCCAACCAAAAATCCTATTCAACATCAAGGCTATGATCCTGAAAGAAGGGTGTAAGCTTGCAACTCGTATTATCCAGTTTCCTTTTGGCGCAGTTGTCTTCCTGCCATCATCATCTTCTTGGCACACTTGAAAATATCCAAATCCACTTTATTTACCCACTCATCAGTTATCATAACATGTGGGTTTGGAATCTTGCAGGCCAATTTTATGTATGTTGGAGTGAAATAAGCAAATGCTTCTCCCTCTATATTAGAAATAATCATTGTTGAGGGGTCCATCCAGGGAAAAATCCAGCCGATGACCTCCGTACATGGGAGCAGCTCTGGGCGAGTAGCTTCCTTAGTAATTCCTGAGTTTTTTATATTTTCATATAAAGACATTTCTTCTAGACCAGCGTCAGGGACGCTCTGCTCTCTAATCATATGATATATCTCCCCCCATTTGAACTCTTGGTCTACTCCTGTAATGGCCTTAGCATCCTCAAATGTGATCTCAGTCCCGGAGACGATGTCCACATCGGAATCGACCTCACTGGCCTTAGCTATATTATTGTCACTTTTATTAGGAATGTTGTGAGCTTATTGTTTCCAAACTATCCTTTAGGAGGTAATTCTTCTCGATGAGAGTCGAAACTATGACATGCGCATGGTAAGAATTGTCTTAGTAATACCATGGTTATCTCGAATAACTTAGAACAACATGCATTTTGTATCAAAATGAAATAACCCAAAATGAGAGGAAAAATTGTTAAGTATATGAATAATTTTTCTTTTAAAAGGAAAATGCAATCCGTGTCTAATAAGATAATGGAAAACAAATCTATTTTACCATTCTATTGTTGGCCTCTTAGAGACAAGAGAGAGGCAATTCCTTAGAAGTTGCTTAGTCATTTTAGGCTTGTGACAAGGGCGTGTGCTCAAAAAGCTTAAATGAAACCTTATCAATATATGTGTATGTGCTATTGTGAGAGTTATGACATGTTGTTATCACATGTCCCGTTTTGTGTTCCTAATAATAATAGGTCAAAACATACTGAAAGCTGAAAATTTTATTGTTTGTTCTTTCATGCACAAATGTTAATTGATCTTACCAAAGTTGAAAGAGTTCACAAGTTTTACTTCTATCCTTTTTTTTATCAAGCTCAAAATCATGGATGTGTCAAAGTTTCTACCCATTATTTCCCTCAAAGGTAAGAGAACAACTTGGTGAAATGTGACAATGAATTAAACCATAAAACCGAGGAGACTTTGGGGTACTGTAAGTCTCTGGTTTACACAAAAAACCCTGGAATAATTTCTACATAATGATGTCGGCCTTAGGAAAGGTCACACGCAATGCACCCTCACATATACACAATTTGAGGAGCAGATAACCCAAGGCTCTGGGGTGTAGCAAGGCTTAGGGTATAAGTACACCATGAATTTCTTCTTTGCCCCATACTCATCCCTTGACCTACATGACTGGGGACTTGCATAGGCTGTGAAGAACCTATCTCGTTACAACATCAATACTGAGTCTCTACAGTTTATAACAATCAAAACATCATCTTGGAGGAGGATTGAAACCGCACGACAAACACTGAGAAAAAACTACGTGAAGGATGGACTAGTAGGATAGAAGGTCTATGAAACCTCTATGCTCTATCGAAAATGCGTTCCAGGGCATAAAAGTAGCCGCGAGGCCAAGGATCTCTTCAAAACAATCTTTGGGTGAATTTAGCAGTCGGTTCATTGTAACGAAAAACACCCTAAGGCTANATATATATATATATATATATATATATATATATATATATTTTAAAACCAAAAAAACGTCAACAAGACAAAATAAGGTTTCATGTACCTACCTGTCGAGAAGCGAAAATGGTGTTGGGATAAGTACAAGTTTCAGATGTCCTTTGTCGATTGGGTGCACTCCAAAACAGTACAGTGTTGTGGTAAAAATCAAAATCAAATGCACTGTATATGTTTAAAAATGGACAAAAACGTCATAAATACAGTGGTTGAAAATCAGTTAATGTCGCGAGCTCAAAAATGTCGTTTGGCACCAACTCCAAACTTGTCGCACAACGCCGACATATGTCGGCATTTTTCTCCAAGTTTTTCGACACATCAACGATAGACCATGAGTTTTTGCGATAGTGTCGACGAGAAATGATGATTTCTTTCGACAATGTCGCGAGAACTTATCAAAATCTTTTGATGGATTTTAAAGCGTCGGCAAAACTCAAAGAAATCTTTCGATATCAACGATGAAAAACTCTTTGGAAACTTTCGATTGATAAAGTGTGGCAGAAAAATTGAAAGATTTAACGTGTCGAAAAAACTTAAAGAAATTTTTCGATGCATTTAACGTGTCGGCGGTTGTCTGGAAAAACTCAGAACATTTGGCCACAAGAAACCTTGGCACATATGTTAACTTCATCGATAAAATTGGAAGCAACTCGCAAGTAACTTGCGACCGTGTCAGCGAAACTCCCTGAGTTCTTCTGACACGTCGAAAAAACTTATCGAGTTGATCCGATGTGTTGGCAACATTTTCCGAGTTGACCCGATGTGTCGGCAAAATTCACTAAGTTCTTTCGATGTGTCGGCAAAACTCATTGAGTTGAAATGATGCGTCGACAAAAATCGATGCATTCTTCCGATGTGTCAGGAGAGAAACCTGACTTTTAACTTAACCAAAAACTTTCTTGCTCAACTCCAAGAAAAAAACTAAGTGTTAGGATGAACGTTTAAGAAGGAAAACCCGTCTAAGGAATTTTAAGATCAAAACATAAGGAGGGGCCCTAAAATGTAAGAAAATTTTGGAGAAGTAGTTGCCGCAACAACAATACATTAACTAGAAAAGCATGTTGCTGAAGCTAGATCGTGTATTCTAGTGTTAGGCTTTGAAACAACAAGCACGAAAATCAAATATTGGTTATGGGTGCTCTAGGTTTGTGTTTATAAGCATGGAATTGTGATAAGTTTGAAATAATAAATTAAATCAGAACGTTCAACTTCTTGAAATGATAAGTACAGAAGGGTAGTTTAAATTGGAACATTGATACGCTTAAAATGGTAAGTCTGCTCATGAGGTAATCTATGTGCTCATAAGATTTGTTGTGTGTCATACTTCGTTATTAATTGAAATATCCGTGTGTCATACTTTGGTGATTACCTCATAAGATTTGTTGTGTGTCATACTTCATTATTCATTACAATATCTGGTGTCATACTTTGGTGGTTACCTCATAATATTTGTTGTGTGTCATACTTCGTTATTAATTGCAATATCTAGTGTGTCATACTTTGGTATTAATCATATGTACTAACATTAATTCAACCATCATGAGACTCGTGAGTTGTAATTACTAGGATAGCACTAGTTTACCACTTCGTCATTAGTCAACATATTTATGGTGAAAGGATTAGGAAATAATATAAGTTCTAGTTTGCACCAATACTTTCTATAAGTATGTAATGCGCTTACCTGGAAATATAATTAACTCTGGTCAATTAAGCTTAATCCAAATAAAGCGACATTATATTATCCTATATAGAAGGAGTTACTCCACTGTCATGCAACTTATGTAGTTGCTTGAAGAGTTTTTTCAAAATAAATATTGGCGTTCACATTGTGCTTACCGATGACCGAGAATTAATAATCACAAAACTTCACTACCAACCAAAGCATGACTCTATGATATGAGTATGCCCAAGGCATGATTTATTTATTTGATTAAAATGTTAGATTGAGAATGGTGATCTCACACCCATTTAACCTTTGATTTTGAGAGACGCACCTCTAGGTTTTCTACAAATAATGTGTGGTAAAAAACTGCACATGCATGTTCACTAAGAAATATTGAAACCCCATGTCTTTGTAATGGTTTTTTTTTCAAAGAAATATCTTAGTTGAAACTTAGGTTCGTGAGGAAAACAAAACAATTGATGATGTATACTTTTGTGCCATAAATATTACACTTTATTTAATCAAAATAAGATTTGATGAATAGAAAAAATTAAATTGTTTTAAAACAAATTCAAATTACTCATATTTATTAAGAAAATCAAAACAACACTCCATTCACTCTTAAGTCCCTCACTCTTCTCAAGATCCTTAACTTTTGAGTCGTGAGACAATTCATAGTGAAAATTTGCATACCATGAACAAACAATTTTAAATCGTTGGTGAGACGAACGATCAACAAATCTGCTTATTGTGACTGTAATATGTTGGTTATGATATTCTCTATGTTTTCCATGGATAGGGGATCGAGTGCGGGGGGCTGAAGATGGGGTAGTGTGAGAAGATATGGAGAGAGGTGCAGGGTGGGTATTCTCTGTAAATAAATCTCCAATGTTTAGAGAGAAGGGAGCATTGGATTACCTCTATGAACGAGAGTTTGGAAAGGATGGCGTACCATATAGGTTACTCATATTTATCAAGGTTGTATTTTATGATGTACCATCTAGGTTAGTAATACCTCATTATCATAACCATGGAATGTTTAGAGGCATTATCAAGGACAAGTAGAGGGCACGACTAATTGTATTTGGCAATATACATGCTTAGTAAGGTGTGCATCCTTATGGATTGTAAAAGGACCATGAAATGATGAGAAGTTGCGAGGTTGTACTTTATGACTCTAGATTAGGTTCTATATGACTAGATAAGGTCTCTAGGGATAGATTGTGTTTCTACATTAGACTAGGATTCTAGATCAGGGCTCCAAGGTTCTAAGTCTAGATTAGGCTTTTTAAGGATTGTTTTGTTTGGTTTCTAGGGATAGATTAGGGTCTATAATCTATATTAGGTTCTATATGACTAGATTAGGTCTCTAGCCCATGGTCTCAATTTCAATTATTGACATAAATACAGATTGTGGCATGCATTTTTCTAGGCCCAATTTTGAATATTTACGCTTAGAATTTTACATAACAACTTTAGAAAAAACATTTATTATATATAAATTAGAGTATTGAAAATTACTTAAAGGTAAATATATGGTTGAAAAACACATCTCTCATTATACTTTGAATAAGTTTGTGTACTTTATAAAAATTCTTTATTATTACAGGATTGAAAATTGATATAGTAAAACTTAATTTGTAAGGTGCATTCTCTTCCTGCAATCTCTTGTTGTGTGCATCCTCTTCTTGTATTCTCATTGTGAATCCTCTACATGCCTTACCATACTTATTCATTGCTAGTTGGGCGGATTTCAAAAATTATAGTGAACAAACTAGTTTCCTATGATTTCAGCTCTGAACCAAGTCAACTTTAGTCGCAGTTGAAATATAGGCGTCCTAAAAAATGGAAATAGTAGGTGAAAAGGAGGTTCCCGGGTTGAACAATTAACCGTGAAGAAATTCCAAGAGTGTTGATAAATAAATTGATAGAAGCAAGTGGTCAACAAGTACGGTAAATACCCTTCAAAGATAAAGAGTGCATGATTTTGTTTTTGGACAGTTCAATTTTAATAGTGAAGAGATAGATGGTGTCATTTCTAATTATGATGACGGGGCCATGAAATTGGTGAAATTTGTGAGGAGTTTTTATTTGGACCCTGATTTGATTTCCAAAGCCATTAGAATTTCATGCATGGGGAAGTAATGTTGACCTCTTGGAAAACCCCTAAGCTAGAAAATAATGAGATGGCTGAAACAATCTGTGGGGAAAATGTATTTGTTCCCAGAGTGATTTAAGGATGAAAGATGTTCCTCCAAGACTGTACAAAACCTTGATTCATATTATCCTTAGGACAATTTTGAATCACTATAAGTAAGATATTTAGGGAGAATGCATGAAGTTGATCATTCATTGGGTTGATGACATGCCCATAGATGTCCCTCATATATTGGTTAAGAAATTGCAATTTGCACTACAAGAGAGAAAAAACAAGAGAATGAAGTTCAGTTACCATGTAACACTTCAAAAAATTATTGATTTATATCGACCTGTTGCTGTCAAATTGACCATTTGTTAAAAAACATACATCAAAAGGCCTAAAGTGAAAAAAAAATAATCAAGAAGTTCCTCGAGAGTCTCCAAAGAACAATGTGGAAGGATTTGTTGGTCCCTCAACTTCAGAATTACATCAAGAGGATTTGGAGAACTATATAGAAGGTATGGGAAGCGACATTGGTTTAGCAAACCCTGAATATGAGATTGGTGTCTCAATTTTGGAAAGCTTACATGGAGGTAAAATGACAGAAAATCAGAGGGTTGTGTGGATTGTGAATAGGAGCGCAATGATGATGATATGACAGAAAATTAGAGGCACCATTTTGTGAATTGTGGACAGAAACCGAGTGTTGATGATATTCCTTCTTGTGTAGGTATTAAATTTGATAGGTTTGCACCTTTAAAGTTGGCACTTGAACAAATTGCCTCTAACAGATTTGATTCAATTGCTCCAAAATATTTTTTTTGATGGTGTATTTCTTTTCTCACTTTTTGATAAGATGTTTCATTTCAAAGAATTAGTTTCCATGGAGGAGGATTCCTCAAGATCTATGACCTGCGCGCAACTAAGGATATGCAAATTCTTGATTTGTTACAGAATACTGCAATGTTATAGAAAGTAATTGGGCAAATTGGAGAAAAAGAAAGACATGCAATAGAAAGAAAAGACAAATTTATTGAAGGTATGTCTAAAGAAGTACATAAAATTATATATAATAATAAGTAGGAATATGAGAATCCCATTAGAAGTCTTGAGGTTTTGACTAAAGGATATGAAGAGGCCATACAAAGTATTCAGGATGAACTGCAAAAGTGGCCTAAGGTTTTGATCGTACCACCTATACAAATTGTGGTGGGTCAGTAAGCAAAATTTTTGAATGCACTAAAGTGCAAAGAACAATTAATTGAAATATTAGAGGATCAGTTTGAACATAACTATAGAGAAGAGTACATGAAACATCAAGATGAGATTGACTAATATAAGAAAAGAGAGGAAAAATTGAATAAAATGATACATAACAAAGATCAAAAGTTGAAAGACAAATATATTGAGAGGATTGCTGCAAAAATTTGTGTTAAAGAGAGATAATATAGGATAAGGATTTGAAATTGATAAGCTCAAGACTAGAGGTATAGCTTATGTAGAAAGGTGTGATAAGATTTCACACCAATAGTCCTTAATGCAATATCATAGGTCATTACAAATGCGAGAGAAGACAATGGAGGATGTTATTGTAGTAATAGAATCTGGTGGAGACGACAAAAAATACTTGAGTTTAATGTCGCCTTAAAGATGTGAGAGAAGACCTTTATGGATGCTATTATAAAAATGAACGTTGGAGGTGATATTTTCATCTCAACAACAATGATGGAACCATTGAACAAGGAGGTAGCTCAAAAAGATGCCAAGATTTAAGAACTTGAGTAGAATTATTGGAGAAGAGACAAGTACAACATTTGGGATGTGAAAATGAGATAAAAGAACTGAAATTCAAAATTTTCGCTTTGTTGATTCACATTCTTCAGTGGGTGTCACTTTTGCATACTCTGGATGATGCAAAATTGAGGGCACAATAGTTGGAGACAGAGGCAGAGAAACTTAAAAGACAATTATCTCAAGTTCAAAATGAACTGAAATATACAAAGGTTTAGCTTGATAAAGAACTAAAGTAAATCAAGGAGAAGTATACAAAAATTTTGGATAGTTTGAAGAAGTACATTGATGATAACCAGATTTTCAATGCACAATTTTATATGAAGAAAGACAAAGACCTAGAAGAGAAATTATGTGCATTTGATGCAACTTATGAAGAACCAAATCCTTCTACTTAATTAGGAAAGAGAGACTGTACCCACTTTTCTTCTTCTCAAGAGGAGGGTTTACAAAAACCTCCTAATAAGCATAATCTCTCGAATATCATTTTTCTTATAATATATATTTCCTTTGTAAATACATTTGAAGGTTTAATATATGTGTCATGTGTTTGTATTTCTAAAGAATATATATATTTTTGATGCAGTTAATGTGAATGATAATTATCTTTTTCCCTCTAAAAACAATTTTAATTTGGGTACCGAAAACAAAATTGCATAGTTAATATGCCTCCAACATTTATTAAATTTCCAAAATATGGTTATAAAAACATAGTATGCATCATCCATGTGTAACATATTTCCAAAATATAGCTATAAAAATAGAGTATGAATCATCCACATGTAACATAAATGTAACCACAATAGAATAAATTTTCATTATGGGAATATCACACAAAATGCTTATTGCATCATAAGATTATTTCAGCGTTTTGCATATAATGTTGCATTATGATCATCTAGGACTTTTTCTTTTTTGCTTGTCTCATACTTCTTACATTGGCACTAGTTTTTACAGGAATCCTAGCTTCCTTCTTGTTGATGTCATTTGGTGCCCCTTGAATTTATTATTTTTCACTACTATGTCCTATACTATTTATTAAGGATGGAACACCCTTTTTGTTGTGAGTCATAGCCTCCATAATTGGCATATCAACAATAGTTTCTCCATACACTTCTTGTGTTTCACTTTTTTTACTTACTTCATTTCTTGAGGAAGAAACATCGATTTCACTGTAATTTTTAGTTGCCATCATAGGCATGTCCACACGAGCTTCCCCATTCATTTTTGTGTTTAATCGGTTTTCACTGCCACTTTTCTCTTGGATGAAATACATGGAGTTTTACTATTATTATTTTTTGTCTTATGGTTTCCAAAGTAGTGTGATTCACGAGAATCATCTTCACCATATTTTCTTATTGGCCTTGATCTTGGAAGATGATTATTGAGCTGCAAGGACATATTAATAGTTAAAAACACACATTATGAACCCTCACACTATATAATGAAAGCATAATTAGATACCATTTAAAACTAGTGCATACTTATGGTCGTCCCTCGTGCAATCAATGACTACTTAGATTGTCTTACCCATGACTAAAATAAATGTTTTACATGTTGAGGAGTAACATCAGGGAAGCGTGAATTGTGTTGCAGTCTCGTCATTTAGTGGACTTCTTTACTTTTCATGTTCCTCACGAAATTTACTTCTAATATTCAAAGGAAGGAATCTTCTTTCTTTGAAATTTTGGAAAGCACCTTCTGACCTCATAATAAGCTTGAAAAATTCTGGTCGCATCTCATGTACAAGACACATTTTGTCATGTTCAAATGTGTTTCTATACTCCTTAGCAACATGGATAATTTTAGGGGCTATATTAAGGGGGTTACAAAAATTTAGTGGGTTATTTTCCTATATGGAAAGGGTTTTTTTAGCTGAAATTTATTCACCCAATATTTGTTAGAAAAAAATAAATCCAAAATGAATAGCCTCCGCATATTAATGAGGAAAATGAAATAAATTATTTTCGCCTTAGAAAAATATCCCTCCAATCTATCTTCGACCCCCAATTTCTAAAGAAAATATAGTCAAATCACTCTTTCGCCTACAATTTTTAGTAATGGAGACTCCCAAGGGTGATTTTCCCCTCCATTTTCCTTGTAATTTAGGCATATGGTTGCATTTTCCTGTATTTTTAGTTAATTTCATGTGACACATTCTTTCAGCCCTTGATTTCTAGTTTCTAGTATTGGAGGGAAAATAAGGGGTTATTCTTTTCTATATAAATGCTACAGTGATTAATGGTTCACCCACATCAGATTTTGCTTGCTGTGTGAAGGTTCTCGTTGTTGCGATTCCACTTTTCATTCTTAGTTTTCTCAAAATTTTAATATTTTCATAACATCTCCAATGCTGAAATCTCAAGTCTTGAAGGGGCATGTCACACATGCAATTTATCAAAGAATACAAACTCACATCACGCTTATTTATCCAATAATTAACACAATATTATTATTATCAAACTTTGTATGATTTTTATCCGTAGTTTCAATATATTATTATATTGTAAATTTACCTTTTATCATGGATTCTTTTTTAGGCGAGTTGAATTCTAGCAAACCCTTGATTCTTAGTGCTCATTTAGTGTTATTAGGGTTTTTTTCTATCCTAGGAGTATTGGTTCTGTGAAAGTGTTATAAAACTCAAAAGGTATTATTTATTTTATACCTTGTCATGTTTAAACTATCAACTAACATTGATACAATGTTAGTGGATGCTACTTTTGATGGAGAGATGCCACATGATTTTTAGATATTCAAACTGAATTTGACTCAGTTGTTTAAAATGTGGTTTGAATAATATCTTGGTCTACAATTATTGTTGGATTTAAGGTGTTAATGAGAGTATATATGTTCATATTTTATGTTTGTTATTGTTGATGTTTGGGATGTTTGTAATATAAATGAATGCACATTGATTATAATGGCAGGGCTACAATGGAATGGTCATTATTTCGGATGTCTTCTTGTAGAGTTTTCCAAAGCTTACTGGTAGATCCATTTATTTGTATTGAGAAGTTCGTGAGTAGTATATTTTTATATTCGTATTTTAAAGTTTGTCAAATTTATTTGTGACCTAAATTTGTTGGGTTTGTTTTTTGTGTTACGATATTTTGTTTTCTATAAGGGTCATTAAGAAGTAAAATTTTTTTGGTGATTTGTTTTGATGTGTAGTTTTTATCATCATCCAAAAATGGATATAGTTATGTACGATAAATATATGATTTAGTTGGAACACGATACTTCATTTCCATCATGATTGTATACAACATGTAGAAGCCATGTTTGAGATGAGATGTAGAAATTATGCTATTTGATATCTAGAATTTTTCATTCAATGAGGACGATAAAACAATTTTACCACATTTTGCATGCTTTCAAAAATTTCGAGGACATGGATACAACTACCTCAATTTATCTAAGAAAAAATAGTCTTAACTAAGTAGTTCTAATGATATGTGTGATGATGCATTAATTTTCTTTCTATTCTTGTTAGTATATGTTCTTACTTATAATGACCATTGCATGTTTCTAACTAACTCTAAAAATTCTAACTCAAATGACATAATTCATATTTTGATTGTCAATAAAAGAGAGGAAAAGGTGGCATTCGTATCTATAAATAGATAAGAAAGTTATTTTTTTTCTTAAAGGGTAGCTTAAAATGAGAGATTTGGAAAATAAACTAATTGGGAATTCATACACTACATTAAGGTTGTGGGTCTCGATAATACTCCATGTTTTAATAATGATTCATTGGTTCCATAATCTCCACATAGTGTAAAATGTTCAATTCTTTCAGTTTGTCGGTTTGTCAATATTTGGGTCCCCATGTCTGTTGGACCATTAAGGGACGAGATAAAAAGCAGAGTCCCCACATTCCCTGAATCTAGTTAGCACAGTTGTGTTTCACCAACACCTCTAGTTGTGATTTGTGACCCAATACTTCTTGTGAAATGTATAAATAAATATCACCTCATCTATAGCTAATTCATGGATTTGTTCATTTGACGGTCTAGGAGTTGAGAGATTCAAGCTCTGATATAAGCTATGGTATATGATCTACCTTAGTAATATTTAGAATCAAAACCTGAGTCTTCCCAGCAAAAGATTCACCAATACATTACAAGATTTTATTTTTGATGAAATATTTTCCAAGTTTTTACAATGTTTTACAATTCAGTGAAATATTTGCCAGGATTTTACAACATCTTATAGTTTAGTGGAAGATTCACCAAGATTTTACAATATTCTATAATAAAATGAAAGATTAGCCAAAAATTTATATATACATATTATATTATCGATAAAATAGCCTTAAATTTTTCCTATATATTAGGGAGATTCACCTATTTATTATACGTATAAATTCTAGGGGTGCTCTTAAAATTATCCCTGCTTAGCAACTTCTCTTCCTCCTCCTTGGTTGCAATTCAAAATTTTCATTTCCCTATTCTCCATTACTTAATTCCATAACCATCCTAAAGTTAAGGAACCGTCTCATCTCCTAAACAACAATATCACAACCAAAGCCACTCACTGGAAAGGAATCTAATCCTGCAATACTAGTGGGAATTATTTCACCAATTGAATAGGAGATGGTATTTTCTTGAAATTTTTTAATTTCATATCTCTTTGGTTTCAAAAATGATCCAAATCATGGCTACCAACTCTTAGTCCTAAAACATTTGTGGCTTTGATCCATACACGAGGCTAGTTTTTGTGCAAAATAGATGCAACACCATCCTCCATGTTTAGATATTTTGTTGATTGAAACCTTGTATTGTTTTTGAAATCATGGATTCACTCAACATGAGATAATGATTGCTGCAAATTATGTCCCATTGGTTCATATCATGGCGTTTTGGTTTATGACTTCATAATTGTTTAAATCGCAGTTCTTTGTATTTTGGAAATTGTGTCTCTTGTTCTCTTCAGTACCAAGTGGATGGTGTGTCATTATCATATGTTTGGAATGATAGCAATGTCCTTATTTGTATATACGATGGATGGCATGTGGACCTATGTGACCTATGTGATATCATACTATCCACTTTATGCAAATGTTAATTATGTGGATACACATCTTTATTTTGGAATTGAATGGAAGGCGTCATATTAAACAATATTTTAATTATAGATGTGGATTATGTGGTTAGGGTTTCTTGATTCAACACATTCTTGGTTGTGTCCATGAAGTGAAGGGGTGGTATTTAATACCATAACCTCCTTACAATTCAAAATATTACCATTAATAATTAGTTTGAAGGATTGAGACCAATTAGTAATTTGATAAGATGTTTTTTATTTGATATTAAATCATATGGAGGTTAATAGGAACACTGCCAATTGTGTCGATGGTTGCATTTAGGTGGAATTTGAACCTGTATAGTAATGCTCAACTCCAATATTGATTCAATTCCACAACAAGCAATTTTACCAGTGATTATGATTTGAAAACAGGTGATGGACATCTCGACGTACTTTTATGATCCCATGGAAGGTGATCATAATAGACATGGTGTTGGGAACCAAAATGTAATTTTTGACTGTAAATTTTACAAGCATTTGCTTATGATTGGAAAACCGATGATAGACATATCAACATACTTTGTTGTTCTGAGGGACATGGAAGGAAGTCATAGTAGACATGGGGTTGGTTGTTGAAATGTAAGTTTTAACACTTTGATTTGTTTACAATATCGACTAATTATATTGGAGTTGAGTAAAATTGCAACTCCTAAATATAATCCTCTTTCTGCCAGCAATTGTGCCTAACCTTGTAGTCAAATCAAATGCATTATTAACCTTTCACTATATTTCTAATTTCTATAGATCCCTTATCTAACCCTCTCAAGAATACATTAAATCATGGAAATTATAGATGCCTTTATGTACTACCTTGTAATGAAATCAATTATAACATATGGCTGAAATAATATCTAACATTATTCATAATGTGTTAAGGTTGTAAGCAGTTCATGACTTTCTCACCCAAGATCATGTGAAATAGAGACACATAAATTTTCCTTAAAATAAAATATTATGTATGACACTTGAAAGTAATTAGCCTAGGAGGCCCTTTCCAAATCTACGTAGTGTAACTTTGTTGGAAACACTATAAGTGATTTGTAAATACAAACCCACACTTATTCAATATTTAGCTTGTATTGTAGTGAAAAAAAGATCAATATCATCTTACAAATAAATTTGCATCTATTATGTTTCCTCTATGTAAAAAATCTATAACCTTATGCACCAAAATTGTTGAAAAAACTTTTAATAAATCTTACATCAAGATTTCACCAGTGTCATTCTTTGTATTGTATAACGATGAACTAACAATGTGTAAGGGGAACAACTATTTATTAGTCCAAATGGGAACTCTTACATATATCTTTAGACAGGTTGATATAACCCTTACATAAGAATGCCTTACAAAGATAGAACTATGAAGGTTAAATGTTGTTCCATTTTAATACATTACCTTCACACACTTTTAAGGTAAGTAAACTTGGATAGGAAATGATTATAATATGCTCTTATTCACTTTTTATTTGAATGAGAGATTCATATATTTTAATTTATTTTTATTGGAATGAGAGATTGATATTTTTTTAATTTAAAATTAAATTAAATTAGTGACATGAAACTATCATGAATCCTATTGGCAACCTTGTTACACATTAACATTAAAAAGTTTAGAATGAATTCCATAGAAGCCCTAAAAGTAAATGCTTGGTTGAAGAATGTTTGCTTTACAAAGAATGACTAATAAATATTGGTTCCCTTAGCAATGATTTAATTTATCATTTGAGACAGTGTTTTCTTATTTGAAATAAAATTTTAATATTTCCCTAGGAATACTTCTCAAGGAAAATCAATTATTATTCTTCAAGAAAGAAAGTGGTGTATGAAGGGCAGAGTATTCCTCTCATCTACACCACATATGGACTTCAATAGGAATCTACTTAAGGTTTTGTTTGACCTATAAGAGAAATCTTTCCATCTCTATGACATTAACGGCTCCAACTGGCCCAACTGTTTCAGTTTAGTTTTCCTTGCAAACTAACTAATGGTTCCATAGGAATTCATCTTGATGTTCTAAACATATTTTTTTATCATCGAAATTTTATTTAATTTTATTGGCATTTCATACCAAAAAATATTATATATATTTTAATCCTAAACATTAAATGACTTACAAATAAATAAATAAAGATAATTGAAACATAAATAAAATTTACGAATGGGCTGCACTATGCTTATTAGGTCTATGCTAGACCAAGATCTTGTCCAAATTCAATGCCTACATAGGGGTTATCCACAATGCATACTAAATGATTGAACCAAAAACTAGAGAAACTATCTTAGAAGGTCTAGGTGTCTGAGCCTCACCCTTTCCTATGCACATGATCTATCTGCCTCACCATCTTGAGATCTATTAGACGACTAAGGTTTTAAAAAATCTATGGGTGCATAGATAGGAATGTGTTTCTGAAGAATGAAAATAAAATACCTCATAACTAATGCCACTTTGTAATAACAAGATTGAAGTTGGGTTTTCTTTATGTAACGTCCCCAACCCTCCGACCGGTGAAGATGATGCTACCATACCACTAAACATCCGAGCAACTAACCCCATGAACATGTACATACATATAAATTGAAGAAAATGCTTGGAAGTAAAAATATGCATACATGATTATCATAGAGCGGAAGCAAAACCATACATTGAAGCATTCAACATGTTCATCATAATTCATTAATAGTAAATATGATTGTAGAAGTGAAATAGACAAGAATACTTATCTTATAAAGAACTCGTCCTGCAACCAACTACGTCGCTACAATGTTCCACCCAACCATAGGCCAGCGTGCTCCTTAATCTCTCAACAACACTGCCACCCCCGAGTTGGGCATGATCCCCCAAGGAATAAGGAACAAGCAAGCTTACACATAGCCAAGGATACACAAAACAGCTAAGCCAACACAGTTGGGTTTATCAAGCCATCAACAAATCAGCCAAGCCAACCCAGTTGGGTTTATCAGTCCATCAAGGACCTAGGAAAAGCTGAATGCTAAGCTGGTGAGCTCATTGAAGAGCTAAGGACACCTACACTAGAACTATCCTGACTTCTAGGACACCCACACACACCCAACACAAGCAAATCAGTCCCTTCTCTACTACACAGTCCCTCAGGCCCTGACCTCCCTTCTGGTGTTATTCAGGGGTGGTGGTGAAGAAATCCATCCCTCTAGCTCTGTCTGTGTGGTTCCCAAACACACCAGGTTTATCAGGCAAACCAAGCCCTCATTCCCACTCCAACACAATCCATAGACCGACCACTGCATACACGCAGTAAAATAAGCGATTTATAGCTTGGACAGGGAAATTCGACCTGAGTTGTTCTTGGCCCTATCGTGGCCAAAACAACTCACTCATAACCCACAATAGCCCAAAACATAGGTGAAACCACAACAACAAAATAATGGGGAAAGCAACCACCTCTATCTTCAACACTGAAACAACGGGAAGACACATAATGCGAAAATGGAAAAGAAGATATGATTCTCAGCCTGGACAGGGGTGTTACAGAGAGAAATTCCTATGGCTTGGGGTACCACAACAGACAGCTTGACTCCAGAAATAAATCCTTTCCAATATTCAAGAGAAATCAAATATCTAACACTAAAGGATCAAAACTCGTACCTTATTCCGGATGGTTGAAGTAGATCCCCGTTGAGCTTTCCAACTCCAGCTTGAATTGATAAATTACTTCCTCAACAATAAGTAAACAAGACAAGCATGCTATATATATTGGTGTTAGATCTACTCTAGCATATATAATCAACAATGTATAAGCATTTGAAATCATCCATGGATAAAATATTCATTCAAACATACATTATTGGACAGGAAAAGATATTTCTATTAATATAAAATCAGAGATTACAATGAATACAACCTCTGTCGGCATGTCTATGAATCGGAGAAACTGAATCCCCCACTTGGGCCTCCACCACCTCAATCCTCCATCTCTCGATAGAAAGCTCACAAGCAAAAGGCAAGCTTGGGAAGAAAACCAAAGTGCTCCAAGGGACAAAGGGATGCAGACTCAAGCATAAGTTCCAGCAACAATGGACTATAGTTTCTTTTCTCTCAATTCTCACACCCCCTTCAATGTATCCAAAGGGTTCCTTATATAGCTCTTCAATGGGGCAATGAAGGGTTGAATCCGAGCAATCTCAAGGCATATGGAAGGCAAGGAGACAAGTGAGTCGGATCCATGTCAAGGAAAACTCCAAAATAATTTGGCCTTGTGCACACATCCCGACGTACACGGTTTTAGGGGTCAAACCCATGCATATATGTGAGAAAGGGTTTAAAAGTCGCGTATAGCAAATTAAGCATGGTTTTAGGGATGACCTTGGAAACATCAAAGGTATAAAAAAGGTCCATGGGGTCCAAAGAGTCTGCAGAGGGATAGGGGAAGGCCATACAAGTGTGATTCACCAGGTGTGGTAAAATCAGCTATAACAAGGGGAAAACACAATGCCCTGAACCACAAGTCAGGGAGGGAAACACACGCCCGCATCCCAGAATGTGAAGGGTTCCTTCATAGGGAAAAATCATGGATGACGAAAAAACAACTCCCCATCTCGATGCGTGAGTAAAACCAAAAAGAATCCTATGCGTGAGAAAAACAGAACGTCTCTGCGTGAGGATGGGCGATTCCAGCTTGTGCGTGATGATGAGCAAAACCATGGAGAGTGGGAGAGTGGAATGACGGAGAGTGATTCCCCCTGCTTCCCCTGTCCATGTGAAATGAAGGAGTCCACTGGTGGAGTGTGTGTGTGGGCAAGGACTGGCAGTCCTACCACCCACCACTACCCAGAAATAACTACCCCCAACTAATAATAGAAGTTTTAAATGGGAGGTTGACACATGTATTTTCCCATAGGCTCAAGGTTTAACAATTCCCCCTCCTTATCCTTAGGAAAATCATGCCCTTTTCATTATGGTTGCATTGACATAGCTAGTTGGGGTTCATTTAATTAAAATGCATATTTACATGATGACAAAACTAATATGTGATGTATATCACGATATACTATCGGCAACGATTCCAATCACCGAAACATAACACAACCAAATCAATGTTGGGCCTTTTTACTTTAGCTCCACACCATGATTAATTACAATATATACATCATGTACATTTAATGCAATGGGGTCAAAATCGGGGTGTTACATTCCCCTCCCCTTTCAATAGCACTATCCTTAGTGCTTTACAAAACTTGAACAAAATGCTACACTGGTACCGCCTTAGTGTTCCACAGAATTGAACAAAAATGGATGTACCAATTGCATGGCATCCTCCAGCTCCCACGTAGCCACTTCAGGTCCGTAGTGCTCCCATTTTACCTTTACTTGCCCTATGGCCCGGTTCTAGAGCATTGTGACCTTCCTATCGAGGATGCGCATTGGCCTAGTTTGGAACTCTCCCTCAGGTTCCACCTGAATCACATCCCAATTTATCACATGGTTAGGGTCATGTACATATCTCTTAAGCAAAGAAACATGAAAAACATTATGAGCTCTAGTGCTAGCAGGAAATGTAAGTCTATATGCAACTGGTCCTATTCTTTCAAGCACTTCAAACGAACCACAATATCTTGGTGACAGCTTGGCACAACTTCCAATCTTCAAGGAACTCTTCCTTTCCCTCACTCTGAGGTAAACATGATCCCCAACACTGAACTCTCTGTTCACCTTATGCTTATTTGCATAGCTTTTCTATCTGTCCTGTGCTGCTTTCAGATTCTGCCTGATCTTTACAATCTCTTGCTCCATTTCCTTGAGCAATTCTGGACCAATCAAAACCTTGTTCACTGGATTATCCCAAGTCACTGGTGTCCTACACCTTCTTCCATACACAGCTTCATACGGACTCATCCCCAAGGATGCCTACTATCCATTGTTATAAGCAAACTCTACCAAGTGCAAGTAATCTTCCCACTTGGTTGGTTTGTCAATCACATACATGCGAAGCATATCTTCAAGAACCTGATTAAATCTGTTTGAGGATGGTATGCAGTGCTGAAGTTCAGCTTTGTACCCAAATCAGCAAACAACCCCTTCCAAAAATTGGAAGTGAATTTGACATCTCTATCCGATACTATTGCCTTAGGAAATCCATACAATTTGAAAATCTCCTTCATGAAGATCTTTGAAATGTCATTAGTCTTATGCATAGACTTAACCAGTATAAAATGTGCTGCCTTAGTCAACTTTTAAACCACAACCATAATGGAATCATGTTGTCTCCAAGTCATCGGCAATCCCGTAATAAAATCCATGGAAATAACTTCCCATTTCCATTCTGGAACTAGCAAAGGCTGCAACAAACCTGCTGGATGTTGATGTTCAACCTTTACCTACTGACATTTCATGCACCTCGATATAACGTCCCTGACCCTGAAACCAGTGAAGAGGATGCTACTATCACCAAACATACGGGAAAAATAACCCCATGAACATGAACAAGCTTGTAATGCTGAAATAAAATTCTTAGAACATAAAACATACTAAGATGCATAATCCTTCATATACATAGTGGAAGTAAGCATACATTCAATCAAGCATGCCACATGTTCATTATATTCATTAATCAGTAATATAAATGTAGAGACGAAATAGTCAAGAATACTTATCTTAAATAGGATTCGTCTCGCAACCAGCTACGTCGCTGCAACGTTCCACCCAACCATAGGCCAGTGTGCTCATCAATCTCTCAACAACATTGCCACCCTCGAGCTGGGCATGATTCCTCAAAGAATAAGGGTCAAAGTAGGCTTACACATAGCCAAGGTACACAGATAAGACAAGCCCACACAGTAGGGTTTATCAGGCTGTCAAGGAGCTAGGAAAGGATAAATGCTAAGCTAGTGACCTAAATGGAGAGCTAAGGATGCCTAAACCAAAGTTAACCTGAATTTTAAGAAATCCACACACCCAACACCAGGAATTAGTCCTTTCTTTGCTTCACAGTCCCTCAGGCCCTGACTTCCCTTTCCAATACTCTTCAAGGGTTGTGGAGAAGAAATTTAGCAGTCTAACTCTGTCTGAGTGGCTCCAAACACCAGTTTTTTCAAGCATACCCATCCTCTAATCCTGCTCTCAATAGTCCAAATACCAACCACTGCATGCCGTAGTAAAACAAACAGTTCACAGCTCTATGAAGAAGGCAAAGACAACAAGGTGACAACCCCAAACAAAAAGGTGAAACACAGTTCAGGTCAAACCATGCTTCAGAGTTGTTCTTGGCCCTAGCATGGCCAAAACAACTCAGCAACAATCCCCAAAGGACATCTTCAGCCTCAGCAACCAAGAAGTGACTGGACCTTGGGTTACGTGTGGGGATGCAGCGGTAATGATAGAATAAGCTAATGCTGGTAGACTGGGAAAATGTGGAGATGGGAGGCTATAGGCATGATTGGGAGAATGTTATATTGGTATAACCCAAAACCAGGGGAAGACAACAACCCCAAACTCAGAATGAAAATGATAGCAACATTACACAGTCCCAAAACAAGGGAGAAGTCCGATTCTCAATATTGGACAAAGGAAAAACATAAACGCAGACCACAATTGATAAGGAGAACAAGCATGAAATTACACACCACAGATGGGGAGAAGATGGATTCCCAGCATTGACAGGGAAAGCATACACACAGCAGAATCATGCCTCTCAGGCCACCTTCCAGCTCGCTGCGTGAGATCACAGTCCCCAACTCTTGTGTGAGGGAAACCATCCCATTTCTAGCCTGTGTATGAGGATTCAGCAAAATGATGGGGAAATCATGAGGAGAGTGAACTGGATGACTCACTATGGGAGGAAGAACAAAGCGATGAGGAAAAAACCTAAACAGACCACAGTCATCCCAAAAGTGGGGAAATCCATTCTCTGTACAGGCTGGAGGAAGATCATACCCAGAGGCCAATCGGTGTGTGAGGCAAAGGAAACAGCTAGTGAGAGAAAGGAGAGTTGAACCCCCAATCCATGGATCGTGGATCCTTTTAACTCAACTCGATGTGAGGAAAATGAATAGCTGGTGATGGGGAGAGTGGAAAGAACAATCAGCCAACACGTCGTGGAGAGAGCATAGGCATGAGCGTAGTGGTTTCCTGCTAGCCCATAGCTGCCCCCACTGACAACAAAATAACTAAGGTGACACATGGAAAACTCCCAATGGCCCCCACGGGTTAGACAACCCCCCCCCTTTAACCTTAGCAATGAGGCCCTTTTCATTTAACGTTGCACCGTCATAGCTGGCTGTGGGTTTATTTATTTGATGTGCATATTTACATGATGTCAAAACTATAATGTGTCGAATGGAACAATATACCATTAGTAACAATCCCTACTACCGAAACATACAAAACCAAATCGATGGTGGGGATTTTTCCTTTAGCTCCTCACCACGATTAATTACAAAATATACATGATGTATATTTTAATGCAAATGGGGTCAAAACCAGGGTATTACAATCCTCTCCCCCTTGGAATAACACCATCCTCGTTGTTCCAATAGGAAAGCATAACCATTTGCACATTGCAGATCTGTCCCATGTTCAATTATTTACTTTGAACTTTCAGGACCAAGCCCCTCGGCTTCCACAAGCTTCTCTTGTTGGTTCTTAGCTTTCGGTTCATCCCCAAATCAAGGAACTTTGTGGCTGTTTCCCTCTTTATGTTCCCTCAATGGGAAGTCCCATCGTAAATGAGGTCCTCCGCATTCCAACATTTCGTTGGCTGCTTCATCTTTTCTTGCTCAATTTCCCTTGAGTCTTCATGCCTGGACCATTTCTTAAAGGATTGCTTGGACGAATCTCCCATGATTGATCCACTTTCTCTGCCTTTACGGATTCCCCCCAGAAGGTTTTTTACCTCCTTTTGCAAACCAATAGAGTCTTGCAAAATCTGGAGGTTCATCTCATTCTGCCTTTTCCATATCTTGAGCATTTCTCCAAGATTCTCTTGGGTCCTGGAAATCATTTGAAGGAGACTTCCAGCCAAGTCCAGCAGCTTTTGGTCTACTACCATGATCAATGTGCACCACTGGATTTCACCTTTCTCACCTATGAAATGCATCATTGAAATTCTGTTAGACCAAGCATAATATAGGCATTAATATCAGTCAATTAATTGCCCAATTGGCATGACAATCCAAGTCTCATCAAGGAGACTTTCATATTTTTCATGCCTTCCCAATAGGCACATGAGCTCATTCATGTCCATTCTTGGGCAGGGAATTAACCATCCCAGCATTCACAATTTACTTTAAGCAAATACACACATTCTATTTTCAATCATACATGCATTCAACAATCTTTTGTTTTCACAATGCATTAATATATATATAGATATAGATATATAATTAATCAAAAGGCAAGAGAGAGCAGTAAGAGTTTTTTTTGTCCTCTTTGTTTTGTTCTATCCTGAAACCCACACCACAGCTGTGGCTTTTCATGCTCTCAGCCTCTTTCACTTCACCGTGAATACTGGACCAATCCCTCTTGGTCATGACACTTAGTGTCTCTGGTCTATTTCAGACCTCTCAACCATGGAGACTCCCCACATGGTTTGTCTTGGCTGCTAGGAACTTCACAGTCTCACTAGCACCTTTTTCATTACTGCTCATTCTGAGCTCTTCAGGACAGTCACACGTCCACATGTACCCCTAGGATGCTCTCATAGTCCTCGATTCCAGGGATACCTATATTCAAACATTGAATAAATTCACATGTTTAGTTTATTCTCATTAGTTTTTATCTCTTAAATAAGAGCTTAAAACATCATAACCAATTCATATACACATGCATATTCATAAGCAAGAATTGAAAAATAATCCAATACTTATCTGTATTGTACGTTTCCTCGTTGGTCCACAGGATCCTGCTTCGCTTTGCAAGCCTTTGGATCGTCTATGGACTTGGATATTAGACTAGCATGCAGGCTACTTCACAACATCCTTTTATAAATATATCAGGCACAGTCAATCCAACCTTTAGTTGGGTTTATCAGACCGTCAACAAATCTCCTACACTTATATCAACAACCAATCATCAGCCAAGCCAACACCGTTGGGTTTATCAGGCCATCAACAATAACACATGCACTTATATCAACAATAAATGACCATTTCCAGGTCTCATTTTTGGTAGTGAGCTCTAATTCCACTACCCCATATCACACAAGAGACCACTCCCTTCTCTGAGTTGACAGTCCCTCAGGAATGTCTCCTTCTCTGTTCTCTTTGGAGAGACCACTCCCTTCTCTGAGTTAACAATCCCTCAGGAATGTCTCCTTCTCTGTGCTCTTTAGAGAGACCACTCCCTTCTCTAAGTTAACAGTCCCTCAGGAATGTCTCCTTCTCTATAGAAGGTAGGATGAGCTCAAGCCATTTTCCATTTAGTGTACAACACTAGAATACATCTGTTTAGCCTAACAACACAAGCAATATAAGCATATTCATGAGCGTTATTGTTCTAAAACTGTAATCACATTTCATATCATTCACTATCAAGTATTGAGACACCAGGAGTGTGTCCACTCTCTAGGGTGTAATCAATATTGAAAAACCCTTCCATGATTCAACATCAGAAACGTGTGCACCCTTTTCCGGTGTGTGCCATGTAGGCCCTATTCATACTCAAGCAATCTTACACAATGGAAATAGAATCAAAATATGTTCTACATATTGAATTCAACAATTTGACATGCATATTCTTAGCTAGGGTTATAGAACACTTATCCATTTGTCGAGGCAGTATTCCTTCATTGAGGAGGAATGGGGGCTCCCTTCTCTGAGTTGACAGTCCCTTTGTTTTCCATCCCAATTCCTTTTTACATTTCATATCCACACATGTATTACCGACATAATCTATACCATCTCACTCATGTGGCTTACCAAACATGTAGTGCATATGAGACATTTCCAAAATGTCCAACAGAGTTTCACCTGAAACCCATTTCCAAGATAAGGGAAAAACTTCCCATGAAGTTTGGCTCCCGCAGGCCATCACACATGATCTTCCTGCAGTGTGTACCCCTAACACATTCATCAATTAGCCAAACAGTCAATCATTATTTGATAATACAATCGAAATTGATTGTTCCATAACCAAGCAATGACATTAGTAATTAAATTCAATAGGAATTTGCAATTCTATCTACTACAGAAATTGGTTTGCTTGGTAATGAGGTGATCCTCAATTGTGGGTCTCTTGTAAGCAGCACCACTATGCCCATTATAATTTTATGCTTACTAGCATAACATGAATATCCACTTGCAGTGCGTCGTCCTGACACAATCTTATGCAAGCCAATAGTGATTAGTAGTTGTCAGCAATTTCTTAAATTTGAAATTCACAAATTCAAATTTACAACTCATTACACATACAAACTAGTTTCACAGCCATGAGACTCTTCTCATGAGGTTTGGGTCTTTCACATGGTAGATTTCAGCCTTTGTCATGGTCTTACCCTCTTTGCCATGCCCCTACAATCTACCTGAAACCTGAACCTCAGTCAGCCAAACACTTAGTAAGTCTTGATGCATATAACTTTTTCATTGTTGCAACAAGCACTGAAGCATTTTCAGAATTTATAAAATTCAAATACTTCTAGCTGTTAATCACATCAATATTACCAAAACTCATTTACTTCATACAATCATTGTCATACTAACATTTGCAAGGTATAGTCGCATCATTTATGCAATTTAAATGAATTGTTTAGATACTCCTTACTTCACAAGCGTATCATTATACCACCTTGCCCTTCCATAGAGCATTTCTGGCAGCCAATTGATCATGACTACCCTCTTCATGCACTTACTATCCTGCATTCACATCAGCCCTTGAAATGGTTCCATAATTGTCATCAATTCATCATTTCAACCATTAGTTATTCATAATGACACATACACTATCTCTATGCATTCATGCATTGCATCACAACATCTACTCATACTTTTCATATGCATATGTTCAATGCATAACCACAAGATTTATGAAACATTTTAATGCATATCCACTCAATGCTACCTTGCATTGATTCCGGAATATGATGCATTCAATCATACCATGCATGGCCTAACCATGACTACTTCATATAGGATGCATTTCTATAATCAAGACCATTAGTACTTACTTTCTTTGGGCTACTAAGGCTCATAACAACACATAATACAGGCATGGCACATTTCTATATGAATGCAGTATAAAATTCAAATACCCACATGGTATGAGACCTCTTGATTTTACTACTCCATGCAATTGTCATAATTAAACTCTTACCTTCATGGGTCCTACTTACACCCTTGACATTACCAGTTTGGTTGGTCCTTTGCAGGAGTTTGCAGGATTTGCTCACCAACTTTTGATTTTGGACTTGTTGCCTTATCCCTTTCTCCATAGGGTTTCTAGTCACATTCGTTAGCATCAGCAACATATTCAACCATGTCTATGTTTTCGTTGGTTTTTCCACTAATACCAACATCAATGCAATAACTACCATTAGTGGTTCATTATACATGTACAGTTCTTACTAATCTTACCAACATGTAATATCCTATGCATGCAAGGCATATCTTCATACATTTCATGTATGAAACTTATAAATGTAATTATAATTAGCAATACAAGGTTTAAGGAAATTTCCCTTTTCAAGTCCCTCATCCCTGCATGGAACTCCTTTTCCACACAACAACTAGTTTGATTTCATGGTCTTGCTACCTATAGGCATGTGATTCCTGGATTTGTCCATATTGACAACAGCACATTGATTTTCAAGCAATCAATAGCACTTTGCTTCTCCACACTCAGATTCTGGTGACTCTCCCTTGTTCCCTGCTGGATAAGATTTCCAACGCTTATCCACATGCTTCATTCTAACCTCAGGTGTGAAAACCACACCACTTCTTAGAATGATGGCAAAACACACAATTGTATTTTGGTCGGGAATGCTAACTTCGGTCACCTAGGGTTTTCTTCCTTTTCATCCCTATGACCAATGACAGTCTACTGAAATATGCTGAAGGCCTACAGAAAGGCAGTTGAAAACTGCTTGAAAAATCACTGAGAAATTCTCTCGAAAACCCCAATTTCCTTAGGTCCAATCGGACCTCTTCCCAGCTATCTTTCCAATACTTCGGTGGTCAAAACACCTAGTTCATCGGTGGTCTGTTTGCTTACTTCTCTCTGGCATTTCAGCAGTCAAATTGACTAAACTTTCCATTTGTATCGGCAATAAAAGTGTCTTTTCATCGGGTGCATAGTCCCTTGAGTAGCCGCAATGACGGAACATGATCTTACTATGGTTTCCACGGATGTCTATCGACTATTGGGCCTACTATCCATCAGGTGGATAGTGCTTTAGACTGCTACAATGATGGGTTTAATATCCTTTGATTCCTTCTGATCGACGGCCTGATCATCAAAAAAATTTCGATGACTTTATACTCTTCAAAGTTTTCTTCTATTCGGATCTTCTCCTTCCTGATCTCCCAGTGTTTCAGGGCTTGAAACCTCTAACTTTCTCCGTTGTATCAGCGGGTCGCTTATCTATTCCCTTCTTCCGTATCAGCCCTGTAGTGGTCTACTCTTCCGAGTTTCATCGATGATTCATAGGTCTAATTTCATCTTCCTAACCGCTGCATCGGCAGTTGGGTGCCCTATGCATCGGATGGTTAGTCCTTTCGGCTTCTGCAATGGCCACCCACAATCTTCCAATGTCTTCCGCAGCTCACAACTTTGTCAGTGGTCAGAGCAACTAGTCCTTTGTGGCATCGATGCTTGGATGCTCATTGGGTGATCAGTTCTTTATGTGGCCACAACGATAGCCCACAATCTTTCTATGCCTTCCGTAGCCATAGGTCTATCGGCGGTCGAAACAATTTCCATGGGTGGAATAGTCTACTAATCAGCCACAATGGTGGAAATTCGATTAACTGAATTTATCTGATGTAGCTCATCAGCAACTGAATCATCTAAGCATCAGCGATGTTATCAACTAACCATCACCGATGGCCGATGATTCTATGACTTAGAAAAATTTTCAAAATTTTTCTCTTTAGTCTTCCTCTCCACTGCTTCATCGATGCAACTATCTTCTATTCATCGGCGATCAAGCAACTGTTTGTCACCGCCGTAGTTATGAACCTGGAACTACTACATCGATGGAGTATTTCAATCAGTAGCCGCAACTGCGGCTTATCAACTTTGATCCTTTTCCGATCGATGGCCCAATCCGCTAATGATTTCTGACCGGTGAGTTGAAGCATATCGGCATCGACAGTCGAAACTTTTCCTCATCAGAAGACTAGTGCTCTAGGCTTCCACAACAGCGGGCGCATGAACCACTAACGTCTTTCGATGGCCAATGATTTCATTACTCAGAGAAATTTTTGAACTTTATTTACTACATCGGCAGTCGGAGGCTCTATCCGTCAGAAGGATAGTCCTCTAGCTATCCGCAACAGCGGGTTTACAATCCCTTGATCCCTTTCGATTGAAGACTGAAACAAAACCATCGCGGCATCGGTAATCGAAACCTGTATCCTTTGGAGGATTAATGCACTAGGCTTCTGCAATGGTGGCACTTGAACCACTATTTCCTTGCGCTATTCATCGACGATGAATACCACTAACATGTTCCGATGGCCGATGATTTTAACACTTAAAACAAAATTTTGCAAAACCTTCTGCCGTCGGGTGGGCTTCAAACTAACATTTATATTGTGTCAGAGGAACTTTACAATAAGTTCTACAATGAGCCAACGACCGACGAACGCAACCTTTCCTCAATTTCCTTCTAATTACCGTCCGTCGGGTGGCCTTCCCACTAAGTGCTCCACTGCATCTAAAGAAATTGTCACTAATTTTTTCGATGAGCCGACATTCTGGCACTTAGAAAATTTTGTGAATTTTCTTGTCTCACCCATTTTTCGATGAGCCGACATTCTGGCACTTAGAAAATTTTGTGAATTTTCTTGTCTTCACCCATTTTTCCTGGTTTCTTCTGGGCAATAGGCAACCTGCCTCTGTTAACTGTTTCTCATGGCCCTCTGAGGCACAAATGCTGCAACATAAGTTCTATCACTGCATCTTCACAGCCCATTCAGGCCCATGCTACAACCAGAGCTCTGATACCATACTATAACGTCCCCGACCCTCAAACTGGCGAAGAGGACACTACTATCACCAAACATATGGGAAAAATAGCCCCATGAACATGAACATGCATATAATGCTGAAATAAAATTCTTAAAACATAAAACATACTAAGATGCATATCCTTCATATACATAGTGGAAGCAAACATTAGAGGAATTTTGAGGTCTAAAATGGGCCTCCTAAGGAAAATAATAAAATAATAGTTACAATAATAAAATAATAGTTAAAATAATAAAATAATATTTATTAATTTTGGAGGAAAAAAGAAAAAAACTACTTTTTGTGTTAGTATTTTCGACATATCTGCCTGTGTTTTTACTCAAATTTCAATCGGGAGAGGTCATTGGATGCGGAATTTGATTCCGCATGCAACGAGTACCCACAATCCATACTTTTGATGGACCCTGCTACCCCAAAAACAAGAAATACCTGAAAAAACATGATGATGATGTCATCGTCATGTTTTTTAGGTATTTCTTGTTTTTGGGGTAGCAGGGTCTGTCAAAAGTATGCAATGTGGGTACTCGTTGGATGTGGAATCAAATTCCGCATTCAAGACGCTCTCTTGATCGAAATTTGAGTAAAAACACAGGTAGATATGTCGAAAATACGAACAAAAAAAGTAGTTTTTTTATGACAAATATGTCAATTCAACCATTATGGTTGACTCATTTTATTGGAATTCTATTGGTTCTTGAATTCCAACTCACAAGAACTTATTGTTGGCGTGTTTTCGTATAAGGCCCATTTTAGAACCCAAATTTCCTCTAATGCATACATTCAATAAAGCATGCCACATGTTCATTATATTCATTAATCAGTAATATAAATGTAGAAACAAAATAGTCAACAATACTTATCTTAAACATGATTCGTCCCACAACCAGCTACGTCACTGCAACGTTCCACGTAACCATAGGCCAGCGTGCTCATCAATCTCTCAGCAACACTACCACCACTGAGTTGGGAATGATTCCTCAAGGAATACTGGTCAAAGAAGGATTACACATAGCCAAGGTACATAAATCAGCCAAGCCCACAAGATAGGGTTTATCAGGCCGTCGAGATAGGAAAGGATAAATGATAAACTGGTGGCCTCAATGGAGAGCTAAGGACACTTACACCAAATTTAACCTAACTTTTAAGACATCCACACACCCGACACCAGGAATCAGTCCTTTCTCTACTTCACAGTCCCTCAAGCCCTGACTTCCCTTTCCAATACTCTTCAAGGGTTGTGGAGAAGAAAATCGGCAACCTAACTCTGTCGGAGTGGCTCCAAACACCAGTTTTATCAAGCATACCCAACCTATAATCCTACTCTCAACAGTCCAAAGACCAACCACTGCATGCCACAGTAAAACAAATAGTTCACAGCTCTGTGAAGAAGGCAAAGACAACAGGGTGACAACCCCAAACAAAAAGGTGAAACATAGTTCAGGTCAAACCTTGCTTCAGATTTGTCCTTAGCCCTAGCATGGCCAAAACAACTCAGTAACAATCCCAAAGGATGTCTGCAGCCTCAGCAACCAAGAAGCAACCCAAAACCAAGGGAAGACAATATTCCCAAACTCACAATGAAAACAATGGCAACATTACACAGTCCCAAAACAGGGGAGAAGTCTGATTCTCAATCTTGGACAAAGGAAAAACATAAACGTAGACCACAATTGATAAGGAGAAAAAGCATGAACTTACACACCACAGATGGGGAGAAGACGGATTCCCAACATTGACAGGGAAAGCATACACACAGCATAATCGTTCATGTTAGGCCACCTTTCAGCTTGCCGCATGAGATCACAGTCCCTAATTCTTGCGTGAGGGAAATCATCCCATTTCCAGCCTGTGCATGAGGATTCAGCAAAACAATGGGGAAATCGTGAGGAGAGTGAACGAGACAACTCACTGTGGGAGGAAGAACAAAGCGATGAGGAAAAAACCTAAACAGACCACAGTCATCCCAAAAGTGGGGAAATCCATTCTCTATACAGGCTGGAGGAAGATCATACCCAGAGGCCAATTGGTGCATGAGGCAAAGGAAACAACTAGTGAGAGAAAGGAGAGCTGAACCCCCAATCCATGGATCGTGGATCCTTTTAACTTAGTTCGGTGTGAGGAAAATGAATGGCCGATGATGGGGAGAGTGGAAAAAACAATTGGCCAATGCATCATGGAGAGAGCGTAGTGGTTTCCTGCCAGCCCATAGGTGCCCCCACTAACAACATAATAACTAAGGTGACACATGGAAAACTCCCAATGGCCCCCACGGGTTAGACAACCCCCCCTGGACCCTTAACCTTAGGAATCATGCCCTTTTGATTTAACGTTGCAGTGTCATAGCTGGATGTGGGTTTATTTATTTGATGTGCATAGTTACATGATGTCAAAACTATAATGTGTCAGATGGCACAATATACCATCGGCAACAATCCCTACTATCGAAACATACACAACCAAATCAATGGTGGGGATTTTTCCTTTAGCTCCTCTCCATGATTAATTACAAAATATACATCATGCATCTTTTAATGCAAACGGGGTCAAAACTAGGGTATTACACTTGAATTGTATTCAGCCATGTCCTTTTTCATTCCTGGCCAAAAGTACTATTTTCTGGCGGTAGCAATCGTCTTTTTGTATCCTGGGTGACCAGAATACGGAGTTTGATGGATTTCATCCATAACAACTCTCCTCAAATTTGCTAAATTTGGAATATAAAGTATGCCTTTATAAGTAAGAAGTCCATCTTCCTCCAATTTATATCCCTCATACCTCTTCTCCAGACTTTGCTATTGCAATTTGTCTTTTACTAGCTCATACAATTCATCTCCGACAGTACGATTAACAATCTACTGCCTCAAATCTGATTGGCAAATACTAAGAGATGCCACATGCATTTCCTACATCTTTCTGTTGAGTGCATCAGCTACCTTATTCTCTTTTCCGTTTATGTGCTTGATTTCAAAATCAAACTCACATAAAAACTCCAGCCATCTTGCTTGTCTAGCATTCAGAGTAGGCTGATCAAATAGATACTTCATACCAAAATGGTCTATCCTTAGTTCAAATATTCTACCCATTAAGTAATGCCTCCACATCTTGAGGGCATGTACTATGGTTGCAAGCTCTAGATCATGAGTGGCATAGTTCTTCTCATGCTCCTTCATCTTTCTTGACTCGTAACATATCACGTGGTTGTCTTGCATAAGGACTCCTCCAAGCCCTTGTCCGCATGCATTAGTACACACCACAAAGTCTTTATCTGGATCTGCAACTTTCAATACTAGTGCATTGGTGAGAATATTTTTCAACGGCTGGAAGCTTTCGTCAAACATCGATGTCCATTCAAACTTTATCCCCTTCTTTTGCAAAGAAGTGATGGCATGTGCAACTTTGGAGAATCCTTCAATGAATATCTGGTAGTATCCTGCAAGTCCCATAAAATATCTTACATATGTCACATTCCTTGGAGTAGGCCAATTCATAATGGCTTCAATCTTTTTAGGGTCCACAGATATACCCTCTTCTGAGATAATGTGACCCAAATACTGAATTCTATCTCTATAAAATCTCTATATAAGTCACACTTGCTCAACTTTGCATATAGTTGATGCTCCCTAAGCAATTGCAATGTCAATCTCAAATGCTCTTCATGCTCTTCCTCATTATTTGAATAAATAAGAATGTCATCAAGGAAAACAAGAACAAACTTGTCCAAATACCTGCTGAAGACACTGTTCATAAGGCACATAAATGTAGCAAGTGCATTTGTGAGACCAAATGGTACCACCACAAACTCAGAATGTACATACCTTGTTCTGAATGTTGTCTTATGAATGTCTTCATCCTTTATTCTCACCTGATGGTAACCAGACCTCAAGTCAATCTTGGAAAATACCTTTGCTCCTCTCATTTGATCAAAGAGGTCATCAATCCTAGGAAAAATATATTTATTCTTCACAGTGACTATGTTCAGTTGTCTGTAATCAATACACAACCTGAGTGTACCATCTTTCTTCTTTACAAACAGAACTGGTGCTCCCCAAGGAGACACACTTAGCATGATATACTTCTTATCCAACAACTCTTGCAATTGCATCTTCAACTCTAGCATCTCTGGCATACTCATCCTGTAGGGTGTCTTGGACATGAGTGCTGCTCCTGGCACAAGTTCAATTGTAAAATCAATGTCCCTCTTTGGAGGAAGCCCTGGAATCTCATTAGGAAACACATCCTTGAATTCCTGTAACACCTGATAGTCCTCCAACCTAGGAGTTTCATCCTTTTATGCCTCCAAAATATGAGCTGCATACAACTAGCAACCCTTCCTACATAAATTCTTCAACTGCATTGCTGAAACCTGTCATACTAAAATCACCTTTGGAATACCTCTCACAACTACTGGGTTCCCTTCTTCATCCATGCATTCGAAAGTCTTATTATAACAGTCAATCTTCACCCTGTGAGATTCTAACCAATCCATTTCAAAGAGAACATCATAGGAACCAAGTGGTAGAACATTCAGATCTACACAAGTGACCAATCCATTCACGACCAATGGAAATTTCTCTACCACTTCACTAACCTTTCTCTTAGTTCCAGTGGCTATTTGAACTAACCAAGATTTCCTATGCTTAACTTTCTTAAAAGCACAAATCTCCACTACCCTAGGAGTAATGTAACTGTGAGTAGAACCAGAGTCAATCAAAATAGAAATAGATTGCTCAACAATCTTACCTACAACTTCAACCACAGTTGACTGGTGATCTGCCTGGTGGTCCTCCAGTGTTGCATAAATCCTAGGGACTGCCCTTGCTACTTGAACCACTGTTTCTACTTCTTGAATGTTGTAAGCTGGCCTTGCAGTCTCATTCTTGAGTGGACAATTTCTGTGCATGTGGGGTCCTCCACATTTCCAACATTGAAGTGGTCCTTTATTCTATTTTGGATCTTTAAGCTTTTCTCCTATCACTCCAACTGGCTTACTCGTAGCTTGGGATGGCTGCTTCTGTTGATTCCTAAAGTTAGAAGGTTTGAAACCTTTTTTTCTTTGGTCAAACTTCTCATTCTTCTTGTCCTTCCATGCCTTATGATAATCAGGTTTACCTTTGCTTTTCTCATAGCAATACTTATCCTTCCTTATTGCTTCTTCAAGAGTTCTAGGTTCATAAAACTCAATTCTATCTTTGTAAGACTGAGGAAATCCACTCAGAAAATGCTGGACCTTCACTTTTTCATCTTTGATGTACCCGACATACCTCAACAATTCCAACAACTTATTTGCATACTCTTCCATGGTCTGCTGTCCCAATCTCAACTCATGGAACTCCTTAATCTTGTCATCATAATACCTGTCACAGAGGTATTTATGCTTGAAATACTTCTTGAATTGTTTCCACTTAATCCTCCTTTCACTGATCCTCTTTACTTGCTTGAAGTGTTCCCACCAAATGGATGCTCTTCCATTTAGATTGAATATGTCAACTCTTGCCTTCATGTTTCCCAAATAATCCTGAACTTGGAAGTACTTCTTTATCCCAAGAAGCCAAGCTTCATCCTCTTGTCCAATCTTTACCTCATCGTCAAATGTAGGAGGTTTAGCCTTCTTAAATTCATCCCGAGAGCCATACCTATGGTGCCTCTTTCTCTTTCCCTTGCGAGAAGAAGAGCTTGAATCCCCACTGGATTCTTCGGAGTTAGATGATCTACTAGAAGTCCTTCTTCTTCTCTTAGTAATTCTCTTACTGACTTCTGTTTTTACTATACCATGTCTAGAGTCTATATTTCTTTGCATGTCTGTCAAACTTTGCAACATAGCAGCATTCAATTGATGCTTCTCTTACTGGGCTTTAATCAAGCTTCTCATGGTGGCCGCAATATTTGGTGGTGTCTCTTGGAATATCCTTCCATTAGACTCTATGTCATCATTTCCAACTCGAACATTTTCTCCCATGGAATCTCTAGCACGCTCGTAGGAATCTTGAGCATCATATCCGTCATGGGTTCTCATGGCTGAACCACCACTTACTTACCAAACTGCACTATCTGGAATACTACCCTTGAAGGTGACTATGATTCTGCAAATGTGTTAGTAACACAACTATTAGATGCATAACATTTATAGAAATTAGACTTACTTACCTTCTCTCAGAAAAATCATACAATGACAATTTTGACCAAAACACATAATTTTCTTCCTCAAATATTGACTTTCTTAGGGGAATGACGAGAGTCAAGGGGGCTTGTAAATATTTGATTTTCATGCAATCTGGCACATAAGATCGCTGCCACTTTTCTCCTTTTCAGCCCTGAAAATCCACTAACAAACTGCTGAAAAATCCCACTGAAAAACTGTTGAAATCCACTGAGAAATCCCATTACAAACTCAAAATTTCCTTTTGTCCAATCGGACCTCTTCCCAACTAAACTTTCGACACATCGGCGGTCCAATCAACTAAAATTTTTGACTTTTCGAACCGATATTCCTCTGGGTTCTGACGTGTCAGTGAACCGATATTCTAAAGTTTTCTGACGTGTCGGCAGACCGATCACCTAAATTTTTCTGATGTTTTCTGTACTTAGAAATTTTTTTTTGGAAAAAATTCTTCTTTCTCCCACCGCTGCATCAGCTACTTGATCCACTAATTTTCTCCGATGTTTTGGCATCCTTTAGGAGATCTTCCCCGACACTGTGGCTCCACTTCAGCGATCAACTTTCGATGATTCCGACACTTAGAAGAATTTTTAAAAATTCTTTTTATCTTCTTCCTACTGCCGCTGTGCCGAATATTCCATCAAGTAATTTTTGTCGACGTTTCAGCGGTCTTCAGGTGATCTTTGCCGACACTGTGGCTCCATCCTCACTTGTTCTCCATCGACGACATCAGGAGTCCATCCGTCTAGGTGAGACGACATTTCAACGGTCTTCATCTGAAGGATTCTGAAAAATCCCAACACTTAGAAAAATTTTCAAATTTCACCCATGTTGGCTCCATATTCCTTTTCCTGCTGACGTATCGTCGTCTTCATCATCTTTCCTCCACTGCCGTTGTGGCTGAAACCTGTCGAACCAACTAACATATCAGCTCAGACTTCCTCTATTTTTTGCCACCGCTGATGGTCTGTATCGAACGGCCTTTCGACTAATCGTCTCTAACATTTTGGCGGTCTTCAAGTGATCTCTGCCGACACTGCGGCTCTATCTTCACTTGTTCTCCACCAAAACCCTCGGTTCGTCTTCGTTGAAACCACTGACAACTTCCAAAATTCGACAAATTCTGAAATTTTTCTTCCCGCTAGTTCCCCGTCGGGTGGGCTTCCATCTAGGCTGTCCGATGCGTCGGATGAGCTTCTGAATAAGCCTTCCGATGAGCTAACGGTCTTGACACTTGGAAAATTTCGTTGAAATTTTCTGTCAAGTTTTTCTATCATAATTTCTGATCTCTTTTGGGCAGATGGAAACCTACTTCTGCTAGCTGATTCTTCATGGCCCATTCAGGCCCATGGTGCAATATGAGCTCTGATACTAGTCTATAATGTTTCCGACCCTCCGACCGGCGAAGAGGACGCTACCATACCACTAAACATCTGGGAAACTAGCCCCATGAACATGTACATACATATAAACTGAAGAAAATTCTTGGAAGTAAAAACATGCATACATGATTATCATATAGTGGAAGCAAAACCATACATTCAAGCATTCAACATGTTCATCATAATTCATTAACAGTAAATATGATTGCAGAAGTGAAATAGACAAGAATACTTATCTTATAAAGAACTCGTCCCACAACCAGCTACGTTGCTGCAAAGTTCCACCCAACCATAGGCCAGGGTGCTCCTTAATCTCTCAGCAACGCTGCCACCCTCGAGCTGGGCATGATCCCCCAAGGAATTAGGAACAAGCATGCTTACACACAGCCAAGGATACACAAAACAACCAAGCCAACACAGTTGGGTTTATTAAGCCATCAACAAATCAGCCAAGCTAACACAGTTGGGTTTATCAAGCCATCAAGGAGCTGGGAAAAGCTGAATGCTAAGCTAGTGAGCTCATTGAAGAGCTAAGGACACCTACACCAGAACTAGCCTGACTTCTAGGACACCCACACACACCCAACACAAGGAAATCAGTCCCTTCTCTGCTACACAATCCCTCATGCCCTAACCTCCCTTCTAGTGCTATTCAAGGGTTGTAGAGAAGAAAGCCAACCCTCTAGCTCTGTCTGTGTGGTTCCCAAACACACCAGGTTTATCAAGCAAACCAAGCCCTGATTTCCACTCCAACACAATCCGCAGGCTGACCATTGCATACACGTAGCAAAACAAGCGATTTATAGCTTGGACAGGCAAAGTTGATCCCTGAGTCATTCTTGGTCCTATTGTGGCCAAAACGACTCACTCATAACTCACAGCAGCCCAAAACACAAGTGAAACCACAACAACAAAATCGTGGGGAAAGAAACCACCCCAATCTTCAACACTAACACAACGAGAAGACACACTGTATGAAAATGGAAAAGAAGATTCGATTCTCATCCTGGACAGGGGAAAACACAATGCCCCGAACCACAAGTCGATGAGGGAAACACACGCCCGCTGCCCAGAACGCGAAGGGTTTCTTCACAGGGAAAAATCGTGGATGACGGAAAAATAGCTCCCCATCTCACTGCATGAGTAAAACTAGAAAGAATCCTGTGCGTGAGAAAAACTGAACGTCTCTGCGTGAGGATGGGTGATTCCATCTTGTGTGTGAGGATGAGCAAAACCATGGAGAGTGGGAAAGTGAAATAATGGAGAGTGATTCCCCCTGCTTCCCCTACCCACGTGAAGTGAAGGAGTCTGCTGGTGGAGTGTGCGTGTAGGAAATGAATGGCAGTCTTGCCACCCACCACTACCTAGCAATAAATACCCCCAACTAACAATAGAAGTTTTAAATGGGTGGTTGACACATGGAAATTTCCCATAGGCTCAAGGTTTAAAATTCCCCCCTCCTTATCTTAGGAAAATCACGCCCTTTTCATTATGGTTGTATTCACATAGCTGGTTGGGGTTCATTTAATTAAAATGCATATTTACATGATGCCAAAACTAATATTTGCCGTATATCATGATATACTATTGGCAACGATTCCAATTACGAAAACATAACACAACCAAATCGATGGTGGGGCTTTTTCCTTTAGCTCCACACCATGATTAATTACAATATATCCATCATGTACATTTAATGCAATGGGGTCAAAACCAGGGTGTTACACTTTATGGTTATAAGCACTACAACATTAGGGGCCCAATCCAATGCTTGAATTGGCATTTTTATTCAAAAAACCCATCTTTACATTGAAGTCGAGTTTAAAAAATGGGAATCCAATATTTGTTTTCTATTTGTGGCTCTTAAACATTTTTTGTGACCTAATATTACTTAAGAGAAATTCATAATGTTTCCTAAGAGATGCCAATTTAACACATGGAATTTTTTTGTTTAGTTTGAAAATAGGTGTTGATTGGATGTCGAATAATTGGCATTTAGTTTTTTTTAGTTCTTAATGATTGTTATTCTATGCTTCTCATGTGGATAAAAAATGAATGCATTGAAAGATGACTGTTCAAAAGAAAACAATTCATTTTTATCATCATCTTCATCATTCTGATAATGATCGTCATTATTATCATTAGCATCAACATCATTGTCATCATCCTCATTCTTGTTAGCATCTTGCATCCTCAACATTATCACCATGCTAAACCTTGATACACCTTAACACCCTAATCCATTAGTACACCTTAATTAAATATTTTGACCTTGAAACACTACCTTGACACCCTGAACACACCTTGATCACTTATAAGTTTGATGAATGAAGAACCTATAAGACCAAATTTGAAACAATAATTGATGTAGACATCTCAAAGTTGGAAACTACCTCAAGAATGAAAAGTGTATGAAAGATCATTTCCACTCTTAGATCAATCCTAATATGTTTATAATGGTTATGCCAATCTCATTTTTATATAAGTGCATTTTCTTCTTCTATATGTGATTCATGATGAACCATCTTCTTGTGTAACATATTTCCATAACTTGGCAATTCAAGACAACTGAATATTCTTGTTATATGTATTGTTGATCTTATTTTCTGCTATATGGGATTTCTCTATTTGGTATTATAAGTTCCAAATAAGTTTCATATAGATGTTGTGTTATCCCTAAAGTTGAACCTAGACTATGGGATTTAAGCTTAAGGAAATCTTGTTTAAAAATATACAAATTAAATGAAATCAAACTGAAAACATAAACTGGTATGAAATCAGGGCTAATGGAAAATCACACTATTTCTAGAGAAGTAAGCTGGTGTAACATGAAAACTGTATATAAAATCAAACAATCACTGCAAAGCTGGACTAGTATGAAATCAAGTCTGTTTTGTACATATCACACATTTATCACTGCACATACTGGTATATCATGAACACTATAAAAGAATCACAGAGTAATAAAAAAGGTAGGTTGGTAGGTCAACTAGAGTTACAAAAGAATCAACATGAATTGTGTAACACAAAATCAAACATGAAATTCAATATCCAGGTCACTATGATCATAAAATCAAAAAGTTAAACTGCCTTGTTTCTAGAAAATATAAAGATAATTGCTTTTCACGGTAAGAATTAATGCAATGGATTTTAATGGATCATGTGCATAACATAATTACTAGAAAAACAACTCATAAAATACATAGGCAAACATCATTAGGTTTTCATTCAAAAATAGAACTTGTTACTGAAGCTGCAGAGTGCTTATGCTACACAGACAGTGCTTACAATTTAGCATGCATAATCTCAAAACTTCCAACCTAGCCCCCTAGTCGAGACCCTTCTTTTATACAAAAATATTCTATCCACAAAATAACAATAGATCCTATATTCAAGGATCGAACCTCCTCCAAAATTGGGCAGTTAATCCCTCTAAAAATTATTGGACTACAAGTGTCATACATGTGTCAAAAAGAAACAACATAAGTTCAAAATCAAATAACAATTTAACACCTACAGGCTTCTAGAAGCCTCTGCTAATGTGGCTAGGTCACTAAGAACCTGTGAACGCTTTTGAAGTCGAGCAAATTCAGCATCTTTACTATTTTCCTTCTACTGGGCTTTGACCTGCTCCAACTGTCTTTGAATGGCTCACTTCTCCTTGAGAATGTCCTTTGAAATCACTAGCATCTTTTGGTACTCTCCTTCTTTGTCTTCCATGTCCTCTCGGAGCCTTTTGCTAGCCACCATTAGCTTCTCATTTATGTCTTGTAAGTATCTTGTTTGCTCTTTATAGGTTTGCAGAGATCTCCTGCATTGACTTAACTCTGGGGGTATATCCAAATCCTCTTCTCTCATGCAACCTCCTTTTTCAGGAAAACTTCTTGATACTGAACCTTCATCAAGGTTGTCTTGCTTGTCTGTACAAAACACTCCTGGTATAGAGCCTGCTACACCCTGCATATCAATAAACTCTTCCATATCTTGACAGTACATGTCCTCTGCTGTGTGTACTGTTCCCTCACTACCAGCATCTTCTATTACTACAACATCCATGTCATCTTTCTGTGTTGTTCTTTCCTCAATTTGCATCTTTTTCCTCAGTCTGGTTCTTGGCTTCTCTACTTTGGATGACTGTTTACAAATCTTATTTTTTGAAGTTATGCTTTTCATCATATTACTGAGCTTCTCTGGGTTTTCATCTATGCAGGCTATTTTAGGGTTCAGGCTTTCTTGGATATGTTTATCAGCAGTATTCTTTTCTTCATTTTCAACCTCCTCCACTATCTTTTTAGGGTTTGTTGCCTGCTGGTTAGCATCATCCAACATTCTTTTACCTTTCTCCTTAGGGTTATCTCTAAACCCTAACTCTGTTAACAAGGATTCCCATGTTCTGTCGTCTTTCTACAGCTGAGCTAGAATTAATAATTTAATCAATCCTTGATGGTAAACAGAGCAGGCTATATGTGCTAGATGGTTTTGAACTTTAGCAATCATTTTTTGGAGGCTTTTTAACAGGTAAAATGGAAGATTTACCTGTATACTGCCATGAATATGCATTAACAGTTTTAAATGGCACTTCAATACCCGGTCATATCTTCCATCACAAGTGATGTAATTCTAAATCACCTCCAAAGGCACCCTCCATCCTGGCTTCACTCTACTAATGTGGAATCCATTTTTCCAGTCATGTTTTTCACCTCCAAGAATTAAAAACTCACTAAAATTTCCTTAGAAATATTTTTGTTTGAACCATTTTTCTCCTTGTGCAGAGACACCTATTATTTCAGCAATAAATTCCTCATTAACCCTAATAGTTAAGCTTTGTAATTGAACCTTTTCATCCTTGTAATTTTCAATAAAAGTTGAGGTCAATTGTGAATGGTAACCCTGTAGTCTTTCACAAAAATTGAACCATCTAGACTTTTGCATAAGCTTGGCAGACCTAGGAAATTGTTTTATCCAATCTGTATTACTTGGTTCCAGCCTACAAATGAAACCACCAGGTTTTCTTTTAACTGTAGCCTCTGGTTCTTCTTCACCGCTTCCCTTTGAAATTTGAAACCCTAAAGAGATTCCAACTCTGCTGTGTGGACCAACGGGCTTTAAATATCAAACAAAAACACATACATTTTGCTGCAGTTATCTCTGTGGTAAATCTTCAGTTCATGCTAGCATCTGGCCTGTTAATAATATCTATGCTTGTGCTAATAGTAATTATATTAATCTGCAAGCCAATAGAGTGATGATTCCAACGAAATTTGAACTAAAATTCGTGAGAGCTCTTACCCTTAAACCTCTGTCAATCATTCAAATCACCAAATCCTTCATGCTGTATTGTCCTGAACAGGGAACTTTACACTGCAACTGTGTGCTCAAGAAAGGTAGTGCTGTAACTACGTGCTTTGAAATGCAAGGAAGCATATATATACTATATTCGAAACCCTGAAACCAAAAGCCCTAGAGTTTGAAGACAAACCCCAATTTCTTGAACTCTACATAATGCTGCTCGTCATCAATGGAGATAAACAGTAAACCAACAAGCCTGCGAATACCCTTCTTCAGCAGAATAATGAGAGAAATTTTGGGAAAAAATGTGCATTAATTTGATTTTTCCATGAAATATGCTAGTACTTATGACATGAACTGTTCAAACTTTGAAGTGACAACACATGTACCTGTCCATAAATGCTACCATACAACTCATCATTTCGTGGACAGGGGTGCATTTTGTTTTAAAACATGGCTGTATCGAATGTCATATAAATAAAATATGACAAAAGCTTATTATCATTTTATATTCCATGAAATAAATAATAAACTTTTCAATAAAATACCATTTGGACATTCTGTCATCAGAAATAAAAATGCTGCCAGTTCACAATATGCTGCCAGTTCGGATAAACGCTGCCAGCTGTAAGAATTCACCATATAACATATACTCTTTTGCACATGCATGGGCTCATAGTGAATGAATGAACATTTTGATGATTTTAGGTAACAAAAGGAACCCTAATGACAATCAATCAATCATAAAATATAAAACAATGCAAAATTAAAACAATAAAAACCAACCATAATAAAAAATTTAAAAATAAACATGTGAAATAACCCTAGAGATAACATCTGGCTCCGTCTGGGGACAAAGTTTCTCTTAGAGACTTTGAGAACTTGCTGAACGGTGCCTTCAAAAGTCTGTTAAGGTTACTTCTGTCTTATTGGGGTGGAATATTATTTGTAGTAACATGATATATACAGTGACTATGTACAATAATACCTTGTCTTTCACTCTGTGTAACAATGTTTTAAGAAACGTCCATTGACTGGACCTGCAATTTCTTCACCTTTCAGATTTTGTAAAACAAATGTATTGTTTCCCAGGATCTTTATGATTGAAAAAGGCCCTATCCATAGGTTATCAAACTTCCCGTGCTTACCTTTTTCATTTTTTCTTGCATCCCATCTGAGAACAAGATCACCAACTGTGAACATCTCTTTTTTGACTTTTTTATCAAAGCTGTCTTTCATTCTCTTTTGATGTTTCTCAGCTGTGTCCTTGATGGCTTCCCTCTCCTACTGCAACTGCACTATCTAGAACATTCATGTCCTGATATCATCTGGCTCTTCTTCAATTTCCTGCACAAACTTAATGACTGGGGTGACTAATTGAACAGGGAAAACAACATCAGTCCCATAAACCAGTTGGAAAGGGAATGTCCCAATTGATTTTTTAATTGTTACTCTATCAGCCCATAGAGCAAATTTTAGTTTGTTGTCCCAACTTTGTTTGTTTTCAAGCAGCATTTTCTTGATACTGTTTACAATGTTTTTGTTGCTAGGTTCTGCTAATCCATTTCCTTGTGGATAGTATGGTGTGGACTGTTTAAGGATAATGTTGTTTTCTTGACAGAAATTTACCATCTTTTTTTATTTGAAAGTAGGGGCATTATCAGTGAGTAGTTTTCTAGGGCATCCAAACCTACTCAGAATGTTTTCTTGAAGGAAAGTAATTATAACCTATTCTGTTGCTCTCCTTGTTGGCACTGCTTCCACCCATTTTGTGAAGAAATCAGTGGTAGTCAAGATCCATTTATGCTGTCCACTAGAGGGAGGATGAATTTCACCAATGAAGTCTAGTCCCCACTGCTGAAATTGACCATTCATAGAAATAGGTTTTAGAAGTAAGGACTGAAGCTTTTGCTTACCTGCAAATTTTTGACATTCGATACATGATCTAACTTGATGATATACATCTGAAAACAAGGTAGGCCAGTAGTATCCTGCTCTCAAGATTTTGAAGGCAGTTGCCTTCCAATACTTATGTCCTCCACAAACTCCACTATGCAACTCTGCAATCACAGCATCAACTTCATATTTCTCCAAACATTTCAACAGTATTCCTCCTGGATCCTTCCAATACAAAATTTGATCCATTAAAACATACTTCATGGCTTTTAGTTTTAAGGATCTGCATTCACTCCTGTTCAATTCAAGAGGGCACTGTAAATACAAAAGGAAATACACAACATCCCTATACCAATCAGATTCAGCACACCTGTTATAAACCTGCTCTTTACTGTGCTCTGTTGTCATAATCTGCTCTGACTGTTCTGCCATGACATGAAGATTCAAAACCTGACAATTTGACTCTGCCAGAAGTTTAGCTAGTCCTTGTCCTTTTACCAACTTTGTTGGCTTTATTTCTATGTCATACTCCATGACCTTAGCTATCCATCTGCCTCTCTTTCCTTCGCTGTCAACCTGTACTAATATCTCCTTGACTGCTGCATTTGGGACATATGCCAGAACCTTAGCATGTAAAACATATATTCTAAAGAATTTAAGGGCTTTGACTAAAGCATAGGCCTGCTTTTCCATTATATTATACTTTAGCTCGGAGTCTCTTAATGTTTTACTGAAGAATGAAATTGGCTGTTCCAGATTATCAGAGTTCTTTTGTAACAATACAACAGCAATAGTGTCTTCTGATGCAAATGAGAATATTGCGAAATCTTTTGTATAATCAGGAGCCATCAGCACTGGGGCTTTTATCAATGCTTGTTTTATGTTTTCAAATGCTTGTTTAGCCTATTTAGACCACTTAACATCACTATCTTTTTTAAGCATTTGAGTGATATGCTTTATTATTTCTGCAAAATTTGGAATAAACCATCGTAAAAAGTTTATTTTTCCAACAAAGGATTGAATTTCTTTTTTGTTTCTAGGAATGCTGATTTTTAGGATAGCTTTGACTCTTTCTGGATCTATCTTTATTCCCTCAGCAGAGACAATATGGCCTAATAGTTTGCCTTCTGTCAGGGCAAAGTGAGATTTTTAAGGATTTAGTGATAAACCAAACTTCCTGCATTTGACAAAAATTTGTCTTAAGTGTTTAAGATGATCTTAATCAGAATTAGAAAATACTGTGATGTCATCCTGGTATATCACAACAAACTTTTCATTTTCACCCACAAAAGCTATATCCATAGCCCTCTGAAAAGTAGCACCTACATTCATGGGCCCAAAAGGCATTTTGTCATACATAAAGGTTTCCCATGGCGTGGTAAATGTTGTTTTTTCTCGGTCCTCTGGCTAAACTGCAATCTGGTTATAACCAGAAAATCCATCAATCATTGACATTCTGTGAGCACCTACTACCCTCTGCAAAATCTGATCTATCTTTGGCAATGAATAGTTATCCTTGAGGCAAGCTCTATTCAAGTTGTGGAAGTCTACACATAGTCTTATCTCTCCATTTTTCTTCCGCACAAGGACTAAATTAGCAACCCAAGATGAATATCTTAAAGGCACAATGATTTTTGCATCTAACAGTTTTTTCACCTCTTTTTCAATTACTGGCAGCAATGATGGATTTAACCTTCTAAGCTTCTGTTTAAAAGGCTTAGTGTTTGGTTTTAGAGGGATCTTGTGCTGATTTATGCTAGTATTATATTTTTTTAAATCATGATATGATCAAGCAAAAATGTCTTTATATTCTTTCAGCAAACCCAGATATTTTCTTCTTTCTTCATCTGACAGTAATTTTGATAGTTTTATCATTTGAGGCTGATTTTCAGAACCAATGTTATATTCCATAACATTTTCTTCAGTAGTCTGCAAGGTGGGTTTCATCAGTGTATCATCCTTTGAAAAGAGTCTTTCTAAAGGGACAAGACCCTTAGGAATAAAATTCCCTTTTAACTCCACAATTTTATGATCAGCAATTGAATTATTTGTGAAAGGTTCATTTTCTACCCATTCTGAATCCTGTTCATGATCAACAATATCATCTAAAAATTCACCTACTAATTCCAGAAATTCTTTTATTTCCTGGTCATCATTAAATACTTTCCAATGTTTAATATTATCTGGGATAGCAGGTCTGTATCTCACATCAATTGGGTATTTCAGATGAGTTACCTTTGGGATTTTGAAATAGGCTGCTGCTAAAGCTAAGGAATCAGCTGTCTCATTATATTCCCCAGGGAAAAAAGTGATATTGAAGGCTATGAAGAATTTTTCAATTAGATCCCAGACCTCATTCCTATAAACTTTCAATAACTGTTGTTTTACTTGGTACACATTTTTTACTTGCTGAATTATTAATTCGGAGTCACCAAATACAGCAATTTCCTTAATGCCCAAGTCTTTTGCTGCTCTTAACCCAAGGATCAAAGCCTCATATTCAACAGTATTATTTGTTGTTTTAAATTCCAATTTGTACATAAGAGAAATGAACTCACCTCCTACTGAAATCAATAGTACTCCTGCTCCTGCCCCTTCTTTACTTGATGCCCCATCAAAATACATCTGCCATAAACCATCTGGTTCTTCTCTCTTTACCTGAACTGGGATGTCTTTTTGTACTTTTAAAACCCCATCAATTTCATCATTTAGTTGCAACATACAAGAACCAAGATTTTCATCAATTGAATAGATGGGATGATTATTAGGGTGCCTACTGTCACTTACCAAATATGCCATCTGTACCTCTCTGTAAAGTCTTCTGAATTCTCCTCCAAATACTGGAATTGTAGCATATGAGAGATCCATCTGCAAAGTTCCTCCCACTTTCTTTGCCCAGGATCTAGACAATAACATACCAAATTTGGGAGAAATATCTGCTACAACAATATCCATCAATACACTCTTCATAGGTACCTGAGTTAAATTCACCACTAGATCCTTAATTACCCCAATACATTTCACTACCCTAGAATCAAATGCATACAAATCGTGGTATGGTTTAGTAACACTCAGTCCTAAGGCTTCCATGACTGATTTTGGCATGAGGTTGTGTGAAGCTCCTAAATCTAGCAAACAATTATGCAGCAATTGATCATGTATGGAAAAGGTTACATAAAATGGAGGAGGATATTCCGAATTGTCATCAGGCTGATCAAATTTTTTTGACCCTACAATGATAGTAGGTTTTTCATCCTGCAAATTAATCTCATCAAAAGGGATAGGATTAGAATTAACTACATTGCTGAAAGTTTTAAAGGCTGCCTCCCTGTAAACTTTACTTTTAATCAATTCTGTTAAAGGCACAGGGATCTTCACCTTATTAAGCTCATGTTCAAAACCGAAACCACTAATAGATTTATTAATCTCCTCAGGATTTACAACTCCATCTTTTCTCTTATTTATAATTGGTTTCGGATTTGCAGGCAGATTTTGTTTAAGAGGAAGAGCTTTCACCACTTTCTTGGTTTGTGCTGCATGTTTTATCCCTGACCTCAGACCATATGATTTTTGGGGCATTTCCTGACAGACCTCTGGCATAGAAATCTGATAATCATCTTCTTCATATTGATCTAATTCTGTAGCATATTGATAATCAGATCTAGTTAGAAAATGAGAAGAAGCATCATCATCAAACTGGCTAATATTATGTTCTTCTGTTTCCAAATCATCTAACTCTCCTTCATCAATTTCAGATGATTCATCATCTTTGACATTATTGTTTTGAAAAGGAGGTTGAATCCTTTGTTCTTCATTTTCTCGTCTGTCTCTCTATATATCATTATTTCGTCTTTCCCTTGGAAGAAACCTAGGGGCAAAAGGTCTTCTGAACTGAGTCTGATTTCTATCACCTTCAGGCATGGGTTTATTCTGATTTCTATTTCCCATTTCCAATCTATCAATCTTGGCAGACAAATTTTTTATGATTTTACTCATTTCATCCATTTTGCTATCTGATGACTGTCCTATATGATTGGATGTAATGATTTATTTCTTACCTTTTATGTCCACAGTTTTGTGTTATGTTTCTTCTTTTAGTCTGTTTGAGGCCAAAATGTTTGACTCTACTTCTAATGCTGCACTTTGCATGTTTTGAAGTGACTCAGATTTTCTTTCTCTTAACAGCAAAGAAAACTCAGGATTAAATGCATTTGCATAAGCTAACTTTGCTGCTGTCTTAGTAGGTTTTATTTCAGCTGGAATCTTACTATACATCTTGATAAATCTTTTAGAAAAATCTCCCACAGCTTCACCCTTTTTTCTTTTTAAAGATTCAAACTCTGTCTGGTTATACAAATAATCTTTAGTGTCCCCCCACTATTTCATAAATGCTTCTTCTAAGGAATCAATGCTATCTATGGAGTCTAGTGGTAATTCCCTAAACCATTTTCTAACCTCACCATCTAAACTTTGAGCAAAAACCCTCATCCAAACATCTTGATGTTTAAAATTTTGATTGTCTACAAAACTACAGAATTTATTCCAATGTTCTTCTACAGTAGTCTCTCCCTGGCCATCAAACCTTGGTAGGTACTTTTGATAATCTCCTCCTGGGAGAGCATTGAGAGCCTGAGGTAAGACAAGTGGGGCATATCTTGCTGCTACCATAGCAGCCATTCGATTTCGAGGCTAGGCCATTGTAAGCTAAAGGCTACTTGGCTGTTGTGATGAGGGAGACAATTTACCAGGATTTGTTTGATTGACTGGGACAGTCTTTACCAAAGGAGTATGGATTGAAGATAAAGAAGTGGTTCCTGTTTGTAATGCTTCAAGCTTGACCTTTTCTGACAGCAAAGGATTTGTAAAGACTTGGAAATTGTCAACTCGAGAAGGGGTAAATAATAGGTCTAACTCCTCTCATCCTTTTTTTGAGTATAGATTCAAAGAAGGAACTGGAAAAGATGTATATTCAGGGATCTCTAAAGCTCCAGGCTGTTTGAATTTCTATGATGAAGTAGAAACTAGATTTCTCCTAGCCTCCTTTAACAATTGCTCAGGATCTGAGACTCCTGGATTCAAAGGGGATGAGGGATTTCCTTGAGTCCCTATCTTCTTTGAAGCCACTGTAACTTCTTAAAAGGTGATTGAATGTATTCTATAACAGTTTTGACTGATTCTTCTCACCCTACAAAATCAATTCCATAAAGATGTCGATTACCCAGGGAAGATATATTTTCCTTTGTCCATCCCCGGCAACGACGCCATAAGATGTTATCCCTAAAGTTGAACCTAGACTATGGGATTCAAGCTTAAGGAAATCTTGTTTAAAAATATACAAATTAAATGAAATCAAACTGAAAACATAAACTGGTATGAAATCAGGGCTAATGGAAAATCACACTATTTCTAGAGAAGTAAGCTGGTGTAACATGAAAACTGTATATAAAATCAAACAATCACTGCAAAGATGGACTAGTATGAAATCAAGTTTGTTTTGTACATATCACACATTTATCACTGTACATACTGGTATATCATGAACACTATAAAAGAATCACAGAGTAATCAAAAAGGTAGGTTGGTAGGTCAACTAGAGTTACAAAAGAATCAACATGACTTGTGTAACACAAAATCAAACATGAAATTCAATATCCAGGTCACTATGATCATAAAATCAAAAAGTAAAACTGCCTTGTTTCTAGAAAATATAAAGATAATTGTTTTTCACAGTAAGAATTAATACAATGGATTTTAATGGACCATGTGCATAACAGAATTACTAGAAAAACAACTCATAAAATACATAGGCAAATCATCATTAGGTTTTCATTCAAAAATAGAACTTGTTACTGAAGCTGCAGAGTGCTTATGCTACACAGACAGTGCTTACAATTTAGCATGCATAATCTCAAAACTGCCAACCCAGCCCCCTAGTCGAGACCCTTCTTTTATACAAAAATATTCTATCCACAAAATAACAATAGATCCTATATTCAAGGATCGAACCTCCTCCAAAATTGGGCAGTTAATCCCTCTAAAAAGTATTGGACTACAAGTGTCATACATGTGTCAAAAATAAACAACATAAGTTCAAAATCAAATAACAATTTAACACCTACAGGCTTCTAGAAGCCTCTGCTAATGTGGCTAGGTCACTAAGAACCTGTGAACGCTTTTGAAGTCGAGCAAATTCAGCATCTTTACTATTTTCCTTGTACTGGGCTTTGACCTGCTCCAACTGTCTTTGAATGGCTCACTTCTCCTTGAGAATGTCCTTTGAAATCACTAGCAGCTTTTGGTACTCTCCTTCTTTGTCTTCCATGTCCTCTCGGAGTCTTTTGCTAGCCACCATTAGCTTCTCATTTATGTCTTGTAAGTATCTTGTTTGCTCTTTATAGGTTTGCAGAGATCTGCTGCATTGACTTAACTCTGGGGGTATATCCAAATCCTCTTCTCTCATGCAACCTCCTTTTTCAGGCAAACTTCTTGATACTGAACCTTCATCAAGGTTGTCTTGCTTGTCTGTACAAAACACTCCTGGTATAGAGCCTGCTACACCCTGCATATCAATAAACTCTTCCATATCTTGACAGTACCTGTCCTCTGCTGTGTGTACTGTTCCCTCACTACCAGCATCTTCTATTACTACAACATCCATGTCATCTTTCTGTGTTGTTCTTTCCTCAATTTGCATCTTTTTCCTCAGTCTGGTTCTTGGCTTCTCTACTTTGGATGACTGTTTACAAATCTTATTTTTTGAAGTTATGCTTTTCAACATATTACTGAGCTTCTCTGGGTTTTCATCTATGCAGGCTATTTTAGGGTTCAGTATTTCTTGGATATGTTTATCAGTAGTATTCTTTTCTTCATTTTCAACCTCCTCCACTGTCTTTTTAGGGCTTGTTGCTTGCTGGTTAGCATCATCCAACATTCTTTTACCTTTCTCCTTAGGGTTATCTCTAAACCCTAACTCTGTTAACAAGGATTCCCATGTTCTGTCGTCTTTCTGTAACTGAGCTAGAATTAATAATTTAATCAATCCTTGATGATAAACAGAGCGGGTTGTATGTGCTGGATGGTTTTGAACTTTAGCAATCTTTTTTTGGAGGATTTTTAACAGGTAAAATGGAAGATTTACCTGTATATTGCCATGAATATGCATTAACAGTTTTAAATGGCACTTTAATACCCGATCATATCTTCCATCACAAGTCATGTAATTCTGAATCACCTCCAAAGGCACCCTCCATCCTGGCTTCACTCTACTAACATGGACTCCATTTTTCCAGTCAAGTTTTTCACCTCTAGGAATTAAAAACTCACTAAAATTGCTTTGGAAATCTTTCTGTTTGAACCATTTTTCTCCTTGTGCAGAGACACCTATTGTTTCAGCAATAAATTCCTCATTAACCCTAATAGTTAAGATTTGTAATTGAACCCTTTCATCCTTGTAATTTTCAATAAAAGCTGAGGTCAATTGTGAATGGTAACCTTGTAGTCTTTCACAAAAATTGAACCATCCAGACTTTTGCATAAGCTTGGCAGACCTAGGAAATTGTTTTATCCAATCTGTATTACTTGGTTCCATCCTACAAATGAAACCACCAGGTTTTATTTTAACTATAGCCTCCGGTTCTTCTTCATCACTTCCCTTTGACATTTGAAACCATAAAGAGATTCCAACTCTGCTGTGTGGACCAACGGGCTTTAAATCTCAAACAAAAACACATACATTCTGCTGCAGTTATCTCTATGGTAAATCTTCAGTTCATGCTAGCATCTGGCCTGTTAATAATATCTATGCTTGTGCTAATAGTAATTATATTAATCTGCAAGCCAACAGAGTGACGATGCCAATGAAATTTGAACTAAAATTCGTGATATCTCTTACCCTTAAACCTTTGTCAATCATTCAAATCACCAAAGCCTTCACGCTGTATTGTCTGGAACAGGGAACTTTACACTACAACTGTGTGCTCAAGAAAGGCAGTGCTGTAACTACATGCTTTGAAATGGAAGGAAGCATATATATACTGTATTCCAAACCCTGAAACCAAAAGCCCTAGAGTTTGAAGACAAACCCCAATTTCCTGAACTCTACATAACGCTGCTCGTCATCAATGGAGATAAACAGTAAACCAACAAGCCTGCGAATACCCTTCTTCAGCAGAATAATGAGAGAAATTTTGGGAAAAAATGTGCATTAATTTGATTTTGCCATGAAATATGCTAGTACTTATGACATGAACTGTTCAAACTTTGAAGTGACAACACATGTACCTTTCCATAAATTCTACCATATAACTCATCATTTCGTGGATAGGGGTGCATTTTGTTTTAAAACATGGCTATATCGAATCTCATATAAATAAAATATGGCAAAAGCTTATTATCATTTTATATTCCATGAAGTAAATAATAAACTTTTCAATAAAATACCATTTGGACATTCTGTCATTAGAAATAAAAATGCTGCCGGTTCACAATATGCTGCTAGTTTGGATAAACGCTGCAAGCTGTAAGAATTCACCATATAACATATACTCTTTTGCACATGCATGGGATCATAGTGAATGAATGAACATTTTCATGATTTTAGGTAACAAAAGGAACCCTAATGACAATCAATCAATCATAAAATATAAAACAAAGCAAAATTAAAACAATAAAAACCAACCATAATAAAAAATTTAAAAATAAACATGTGAAATAACCCTAGAGATAACATGTTGATTTCTGTATTTTATTTTGTAATTGGATTTTAAAACATAGGTACATTTTAATGGAAAAAATGACCACATAGGTACTTTCCTTCCATGACTAGGGTTGGATCAGCTGAGCACCTGTCATTCTGATATGATTGGGTTCTGGGCCACGGCCTAGCTCAATCATGAGCACGAATGCTGAATGTGTCACTCTGATGCCTTCCTCTTCAGAAGATATCAAAGCATTTCGTAAGCTGATCTCGAGATAGTCCCTAAAAACCGACTCGACTCCTATCCCAACATTTGTTAAAAATATCGATGAGATCCCTACTATATTCAATCTGTCGCTGCAACATCCCATGCATATTGCGGTTTCTCTGGTAGATCGATATTTGGTGGGATATTTTCCAGGGATATGGCCTACTCCTAAGTCCATCGATAACTGAATCCATAAAAAATGGTGTCCTTTGATTGCAAATAGCATCACCTGATATGCAGTAGGTTGAGGATTTTTTCTCTTTGAGTTCATCTCCAAAGATGAATGGGATCTGATTTTTCATAATGGGCCTTAATTCATGGGTTCTCAAGGCCTCTATCTAACCAGATGGAATCCATATTTCAACTCAGATGTGGATGTCCCTAAGGATGTTCCAGTTTGGGTCCGTCTCCCAAACCTGTCGATCCACTGCTAGACTCCATCTTCCCTGCAAACCATTGGGAACAAGCTTGATAGATACATCGACAAATCTAACCCCAAAGAAAACTACTCATGTGTCGGAATCTGTGTGGAAGTAGATCTCGAACTGGTCTTCCAGAGGCCATCAAGATAACGGTGGGAGAATGGCATCATTTCCAAAATCTTGACTACGAGCAATTACCCTTTAAATGTTGTCACTGTCATGACTATGGGAACTTTCAGAAGAATTGTCCAAAATTTCTGTCAGAACAAACAAAAAGAGAAGAAGATGAAGGTTGGACCCATGCTAAGAGATCCAAAGAAAACCCTAAGCAAACAAACAGAAGAGAGATGAGAAATACAGGGCCATCAATTTCTAAAAAGGAAGACACGATGCAAAAACCTCAGTCAAAGACAGGAAATAGGTCCCATAGAGCTACAGAACAACACAGAATAAATCCGATATGATGTAGAAATAATTCATGTGGAAAAAGAACTGGGTAAGAATCAGGTGGCCTCTAGTCCTAGATTTGATGGGGAAGGTTCCTTGAATCCTCTCATCTCTCCAGGCCATCCTAACGCTAAAAACCCAGAATTAGAAGGTGAAGAAACAAAGGAAGAAGAAGGAGAAATAAATCTATCTTATTTCACATAAATAAAGACTAAAAGAGGATGAAAAAACCAAAAAAGAGTGGAGAGAAGAAGCCACTTACAAAGACAAACTTTGTGGATCTCAATCAACAATCGATGCCATGATGAACCCTAAATTTACCAAACAAAAAGGATAGGCCTCTAAAGGGTCCTCCCACCCTTCAAAAGGTAAATAATGAAGGTGGTCTCCTGGAACTGTAGGGGATTAGGGAGCAATAAAAAGACTAAAGCAATGAAATACCTCATCCAGATCTCCAAGCGTGACATCCTTTTGGTCCAAGAAATGAAATTGGAGGATGTGGAATTCCTCCAAGCTACCAAGTATTTTTGGAGAAATTGAGAAGGTATAGCAGTAAGCGCCATGGGGGCTTCTAATGGGTTGGGCACGCTCTAGAAAACTTCCTTCTTTGAGCTAGTCCACTCCCAATATTGCATGCATTAGATCCTCTTAAGTCTTTGAAATAAGGACATTGGTCACTTGGTAAGTATCCTTATGTCACGTACCCCAATTTCAATAACATTTTATGTTTAAGAAAACATTATATTTTATATTTATTGTAAAGTTTATGACTATTGATCAAGTGGGTTCAAGGATGACTGTAATTAATTATGTTGAATATTTTATTAATTAATAAATAAAAGATGAGACAAATAGCCTAAGGAGGCTGTTGAATGAGTATCCACTAACCCACTAGGAGGAATAGACTAGGGTGAGAGAAAACCAACACATGGCAGCATCCTCAATCACTTCTAACTGTTGTAGGGGGACATTAGAGGAAATTTGGGGTCTAAAATGGGCCTTATAAGAAAATGCGCCAACAATAAATTTTGTGAGTTGGAATTCAAGAACCAATAGAATTTCAATAAAATGAGTCAACCATAATGGTTGAATTGACATATTTGTCATAAAAGAAAACTACTTTTTATGTTCATAATTTTGACATATCTCCATGTGTTTTTACTCAAATTATGAGCGGGAGAGATCATTGGATGCGAAATTTAATTCTGGATCCAATGAGTACCCACACTGCATACTTTTGATGGACCCCGCTACCCCAAAAACAAGAAATACCTAAAAAAACATGATGATGATGTCATCATCACATTTTTTTGGGTATTTTTTTTTTGGGGGGTAGTGGGGTCCATCAAAAGTATGCAGTGTGGGTACTCGTTGGATCCAGAATTAAATTTCGCATCCAATGATCTCTCCCGCTCATAATTTGAGTAAAAACACATGGAGATATGTCAAAATTATGAACATAAAAAGTAGTTTTTTTCATTGTTCCTCCAAAATTAATAACTATTATTTTATTATTTTAACTATTATTTTATTATTTTCCTTTGGAGGCCCATTTTAGACCTCGAATTTCCTCTAATGAACTTCCCTAATTTTATGGTCATGTTCCCTAAGAAAGTGGAATAGAGCAGGTGGATCATTCATTCAAAAACTGACCAAAAGACCTAGGCATACATATATCTATGCATCAAATTCAGCATGAGGTTGTTCATTTTCTTACCTTGTGAAATTTATGAAATTGAGAAAGGACCAGAAGATATTCGATGAGGGGAAAGTTAGAAGTGGATTTAATGATTAAGACTACATTCTGACACTAATACATTTGGGTGGATTTTTCCATGAAATACTTCCACGTTTTGAACATTCATGGATTAATACTTCATTTTTTTTATCATGGCATAAAAACCGTGGAAATATCAACGTTTTTATTTTTCAACGAACTTTCATCTCTATATCGATGATATATTTCTATCTTTGCACACCCGCCAAACCAAGGCCAGCTTTCAACGGCTCTTGGTTGTTTGTACGTGGGTCAATTTGTAATGACATTAATAATTATCCTTGCTGAGTTAGAGAACGCTTCTCTTTTTGTTGAAGCTTCAAAACTGTACGTAGATTTAAAATTTTATTTTGTGTTACAAATCTATTTGTTCTAGGTGAAGGAGTACCCTATCTGAAAGAAGTGTTTTATTTATAAAAACGATCAACAAGATGCATCAGCTACCTCCCAATCCCTCTCTGACAAGCACACAAAGTTTCTGTGGATTCTCCAGGATAAAAACCCAATCCTTCCATCCTTGCCAGGATTTTACAATATCTTATAGTTTAGTGGAAGATCCACCAAGATTTTACAATATTCTATAATAAAATGAAAGATTAGCCAAAACATTATATATACATATTATATTATCGATAAAATAGCCTTAAATTTTTCCTATATATTAGGGAGATTCACCTATTTATTATACATATAAATTCCAGGGGTGCTCTTAAAATTATCCCTGCTTAGCAACTCCTCTTCCTCCTCCTTGGTTGCTATTCAAAATTTTCATTTCCCTATTCTCCATTACTTAATTCCATAACCATCCTAAAGTTAAGGAATTGTCTCTTCTCCTAAACAACAAGATCACAACCAAAGCCACTCACTACCAGGCCATCCAATCCTGCAATAATAGTGGATCAATTTTTTTATCATGAATAAAATAATATTATCATGTTGAAATTCGCAATATTATGAACTTAATAGAACTTGGTGTACCTTTCCTCATATGCATATTTATCATCCCTTATACACCCTTGCAATTGCAACACGTGGAATTTCTTATACTCTTCCAAATCCTCACTAACTTTTTATACAATTATTCATCTGGAAGGCCTTCAATAACCCATGAGAAAAACATTTCATTGTGCATGATTAGTTGCTTAATTTTCTATTAAAATTGCATAATAATGAGAGCCAATTTCACTCTTATGCCATCATAAAATCATCACTTATTTTTAGTCAAACGCATATTAAAAATATCGGGTATGCTAGTATAATTATTAAACCTTTAAAATGTCCTCATGTCGAATGAGGATATTTTTTATGTCGATCCATCTGATTTGTCATAGTTAATATCATTGTACTCCTGGATTTTATGATGGTATGGTTCCATATGATTACATGCAAGCCCAATTTTCTACATCTCATCGCAAATTTGAACAAAATTATTTTTCTCAATGAGCCTCTAGTTGGATGAACCTTGTCATATTCTTGTGCAATTCTTTGAATTTCATGAAACGTCTTCAAAACAATTCCAATTCCAGCATGGCGAGCACAATATACAAGCTTGGACATTGAGCTAGGAGTCAATTATAATTGGAAGCACATGTTTCACTAGGTGCATGATAGTTAAATAATAAGAATTTTCATTTATAGTAAAAAATTAATCACAAAAGAATCTACCTTTTGATCATTTGATCTATTCATGGGATAATTCTTCATAATATTCAATTGTCTACTGCATAATCCTGGTTGAATGACTATAATACACTCATCTATCTTTTCTTCCTATCCTTTTCTTTGTTCCAAAGAAGTATTCAAATCCTAATGTTTTAAAACAAAGTAAGATAAGAAAGCAATGCCAAGATATACACAAAAATTTAAACTTTTAATAAATTAGTATAACTTAATAGGAGAAAATTTGGTGACATTGCATAACACTTGGAAATACTTTGATTAGTATCCCCATCTTGGAATTTTATTTCATCTGTAACCATGTATATAGATTTTTTATGGCACATGCACCAAGGAAAAACATTATTCCCCATTGGAGAAACATTAATATTGCATACTAAACTGCATATGGCCACTGGATCATGGTGCTTAAACAAATTCACTCTCACTTCCCTTCCACTTACCATTCGGATCCCAGTTTCATTAAGTTCTCCTCATTTATAGGATTAACATGATGTGCTAAAACATGTTCATATCCATCCTTTCCATCCCATTTTCGAAGGCTTACACAAGACATCAAGCCATTATCTTCTAGTAATTCAAATAATATCTCACATACATGCCCACCATGACCATAATGTACACGAGAATCAATATCAAGTTTGAATGAGACTTTGTGACTATTCTTCCAATCCTTTCTTCATATGACTCGACCATAAAGGAAGCTTAAGACTTCACTTGCTTTACTCTAAATCCATATGGGCGACCATCAATTCTCTCCCAACCCATATCAATAACCTTGGCTTCTTTGCTCCACTTTTTCATTTCCTTGTAAATTGAAATTGGAAGAACCCCCTTCATTATACCATGATGGTCAATCCACCTCAGACATTGCAAATCCTTATAGCTCATGCTTGCATTAGAGGAAATTTGGGGTCTAAAATGGGCCTTATAAGAAAATGTGCCAACAATAAATTTTGTGAGTTGGACTTCAGGAACCAATAGAATTTCAATAAAATGATTCAACCATAATGGTTGAATTGACATATTTGTCATAAAGGAAAACTATTTTTTTATTCATATTTTCGACATATCTCCCTCTGTTTTTACTCAAATTTTGAGCGGGAGAGCTCGTTAGATGCGGAATTCAATTCCACATCCAACGAGTACCCACACTGCATACTTTTGATGGACCCTGCTACCCAAAAAATAAGAGATACCTAAAAAAAACATGATGATGATGTCATCATCACGTTTTTTTTCAGGTATCTCTTATTTTTTGGGTAGCGGGGTCCATCAAAAGTATGCAGTGTGGGTACTCGTTGGATGCGGAATTGAA